>BGPR01001673.1:63071-145832 GCA_013235015.1 Araneus ventricosus | reverse complement strand
AAGAATGCCAGGCTAAAAACATTATATGCAATTTACAGAAAGAATGACGGGCTGAAAATATTATCATGTTTAAAGAACATAACGACCTGCCTCCATATCGAATAAGTTATTTTCCACGCAATTCAGAACATAATCTGCAATTGGTTATCGGCGTGAGAAAGCCCATCAAAAAGTTGGCTATCGAGGAAATGTCTGAATTGGGGCCCATTTCCTATCGGCAGTCGAGACGGATCGAAAAATGCGCGGAAATCGAACGCGAAGCCGGAAGAGAAAATGATGATTTTCTACAACGGATCTCGATCAAACAACAACAGCGGAGAGGAAGTTCCTGTAAATGGGAATTCGCCCGTTCATCAACAAGTCGCTTTTATCACCGCAGGGGGAATGGACGCTGATAGATGCGTCCCAAAGAATCTTTAATGACAGCCACGCGACTCAAAAAAATTAATGAGCTGATTTTTTTCTTTTATCTCCTCTTTGATGTGTTTGATGTATGTGAGTGCGTTCATCGTCAATTGCATTTTTGGAATGTTCATCTAATATATTTGCTACGAATTGCAGGGCATTTGGTTAAAATTGATCTTTTAATTTGCGGTAATTTAATTTCTCATTAAAACTGAGAAGCACTAGTTACTGTACAATATTTTTCTTTTCGATTTTGATCAGTATATTTATTTAAAATAATAAATTTTATCTAGGGGAATCCAGAATTCTAGATTTTGTTTTCATTTCGCCAATAACTTCGGTTGAGAATTGTCCATGTTTTAAGTATTTTAGTGAAAAAATATAATAAACTTAAAAAAATTAATGAGCGGCTTTTTTCCTACGTTTATCTCCTCCTTGATGTGTTTGATGTAGGTAGGTGCGTTCATCGCTAATTGCATTTTTGGAATATTCATCTAATACATTTGCTACGACTTGCTGGTCATTTGGTTGAAATTAATCTTTTAATCCGTGGAAATCCAACATCTCCGAGAACAACTAGTTACTGAACAATATTTTTCTTTGCGATATCGTATACCATATTTGTTTAAATTAATGAACATTAGCTAGGAGAATCCAGAAATCTAGATTTTGTCTTGACTTATTTCAATTTCGAACTTTTTTCAATTAAGGAATGTCCATGTTTCAATTGAATCGTTGATTGCAGTAACCACGAATCAATATTATTTTCAAAATTGAGTGTATGCTGCTTTAACATTCTAAAGGGTTATTTACATAATGAGAGAAGAAACAATAAAATCACATTATAGGAATATAAAATCTACCTGATAAAAAATAATTTATTTAAAAAAAATAATCAGTTTTTTTAAAGCCCCCAACATATCGATATTATTGACTCCTTTCGGCAATCAATGATTCACTTATTTTAGTAAAAAAAGATAATGAAGATGTTACATCGTGGCAGTATCACTGTAGCTGCAAAAACATATTAAATGGCACTATGATCGTATTGAGTGAGTAGCACACCAAAGGTAAGAGCATAAGATCAAATTAGAAAAAAAATACTGTTTATTAACATTTAGCCTCGTGACATTATTGTGGAACAAATATTCAACACAAACGTTTTGAACAAAAAAAAACCACACGTATTTGCATACATGAGTAAATATATATACAGTACTATTCAAAATGTTCCAAGATAATTATACATCTTAGATAAACAATTAGTTTGAATGCAGTCAAAGAAAAGAAATCTTACCGAAGCATGCTTCACTAGAGAAATCAGGATGAAAATTTGAGCTCGCTGTCTATGAGTAACTCTGAAATGAGTTCTCCAGATCTCTTCATCTCAACAAGGATATTAATGTGTGATGAACGAGTTATTACTAATCTGCGTCTTTAAAAACATATTGTACAAAAAATTTTCTTCTGAAAACAGGAACCAAAAAGGCGACATCACCCTAAAAACATTCTTTTTTCGAAACACATATGTCTCACAAAAACGTTCCTTCAATTCTGTTGCCACTCATTTTCTTCTTTTCAAAACCTGTTCTACTGTTGGTCAAACCATAACACCGTCCTGTGAACTGTCGGTCCAACTATAACATACACTGTCCTGTTCACAGATTAGAAAAACATCGAGTTTTAATTCAAGGTGAAGGCTATTTTGGGAAGAACCTCGTAATTTTGAACCATTGTCAAATGACACCTGACTCGGTACACTTTTCTCTAAACTTCTGCGCCACACCGGCGAAAGGATGTTTGATCCTCAACGTCAGATTTCGCGTGCAATAGGTCTATATATACACGATGTGTCTTTTGTAAGAATCGTGTTTTAAGTCATCGGAAAGGAGGTTTAGACTTCCAATTCCAAATTAGAGACCTTAACATCAGACCACCGTAGCCTTATCATAATCATCATAGATGCAAGGTAAATGTTACGTAATTTGATGTTATTAAGTTCCAACACGACAAGCAGACGAACTGACTTTTTCAGTTCGTGGGAAAAACTTAGTCAGCATATTCTCTGGATCTGACAAAATTAGCTAACTTGAAAATTCTCAGTATATTTTAAGAGTTCCAAATAAAAGTAAGATCGAATCTTACTTAAATATAGAATAACTGCGCCTGCTAAAAGGTATACCAAAATTCCAAAGTATTCTAAAATATTGTTTACAAAATTATTGACCAGTCATCATTATTATGCAACTAGAAAATCACCTGTCATGGTATGACGGGTGCAAATTGCCTCTTCATTCGAGAGATTTCCCGTCAAATTTGACGTGTTTAAATAGATATATATGCCAGAGAAATGTTTAACATTGATTGAAAACAAATAAAATAAACATATGTTTTATGACAGAAAATATTTTTTTTACACATTATTTGCATATTTCTTTATTCAAAAAACCTCTTCCGTGTGAAGTATTTTTCGTTGTTTAACAATTTTATTATAATTCAACAATCATGAAATTTTCAGCTTGTCGAACGTAAGTCAAAAGTTAAAATTTCAAAGGAATTCTTTTTCGAAATTCTAATCAAAACAAAGAACTTCACTGCTTGCCAAACGTTGCCAAAAAATATTATCAAATTATATCATCACGATTGCAATAAATAATCAGATGCATCGTGACGCCCAAGCTATATCACGCGCATAATATACCACTGACGTAATTTACTACTTTCTATTAAAAAACGGAAATTAATTTGAAATATATGATTAATATAATTTAAAATTTCTCGGGAACTACTGATTATAGCGAGATAAATTTTATATCAATCGATAGAGAGATATATATTTAGAGCTATTACATTTGAAATTAGAAAGGCAATTACTCTTTTAAATTTAAAATAACTGAAATTTAGGTTCTCTAAAATAAAATAATAACGTCTCGCAGTGCTATAGCGCGAGTTTTATTGTTGGTGATGTCAGAGCGTTACCGAGAGACAGATCTGGTCTATTATATTAGTAATAGCAAATAGCGAATAGCATTACTATACAACAATTCTAGCGATATCACACGGCCTTTTAACAATACTAGACATTTGTCGTGTCACTCTTTCAAGTTTTATTTAAAATTAATCTATTTACTTAAATAATAATAATTCTTTTCATTCTTAGAGTTATTTAATTTAATGTATATGGTGTGTAAGTTAATTTAACATAACATTGCACTGCAGAACTTTACTGTAAAAAGCCGTGTGTTTACTACATTCTTTGTTCGAATCCTGGTTTTAAGAAACGGCACTTTAGTAACCGTCCCTTCAAAATTGTAATTTGTTCCCATCCCTCTTCGTGGAAAATTTTTCTAGGGTAGGCATTGCACTTTTTAAGAAAACATCTGGTTCGAACCCAAAGAATTTCTTTCCCATGGGGGGTTTATTGCCTTGTTTATCTGTGAGAAAGTCACAGCTGCAAAAAAGGGTCCAGAGAAATTCTTTTCCCACAGATAAAGAATTTGGTCAGTGGCAAAGAATGCCCAGCTGTGTCCTGTTTTGACCCACTAATTGGCAATTTTGAGCCATTTTGAATTCGTGAGAATTGTCGTTTGCGGGGGTTGGATTTTCCTGGGAGACATTAAGCGTTGAGGGCCCAGCGGCCCCCTGGGGCGATTTCTTCCTCCCAGCTGGTCGAGAGGGAGAAGATGCTATTAAAAAGTTGGGGGAAAATCAAATTGGGATTGGTTGATGAGTTCTTTCGAAGAAGAGGGTTTGACCCGTTTTTGACCATTTAAGAACACGCTTTTCATTAGGGGCGGTGTCGCTGAGTTTATTTTTGGTTTGGCGACAAATTGAATCAATAGCTTAGAGTAAGATTGGCGACTAGTTTAAAAGGGTTTACTGTAGAATAAAAAAATCTGGTAAGACGCAATTGGGTTAGTGTATAGTTTTTCTTGGCGGTTTTCTTTCCGCCAAGCTTTTGTATAAGTAGATTTTTTTGGGACTTGGAGTGGGAATTGGAGTTTTGGAAAATTTTGGAAGGAAGGTGTCAGAGAGAGTTAGCCGAGAGAAGAAGCGGCATGTTTATGAAAACTAGGACGAAAGACAAGATCATGATTCTGACTAAGTGGAAACCAAGGAGAATTTGAGCGCGGTAAAAGGGATATCTGTAGTTATCGACGCAGTTCGGCTTTTGGTATTTGGGTTGCCATGTTTTATTGATGCATATTTTTAATTGAGTGCTCTGACCGTGCTGTTACGTGCGTGATAGCAGGACTGGATTTTGGGCCACTTTGACATTCGGGCCTAGATACCGCGAATGGATGTGATGTCCGACTTGCTTGGCAGTTTTTCCTCTTGCCACTGTGAACTTCAAAATGAGTGCGAGCGACTGTTGAACTGGAAATTCTCTGTGATGTCCGGCTTGCTTGGCAGATTTTCATCATATCCACTATGAACTCCTATTGAACTGGCGATTCCTCAGTGCCTCGACATGGCTACAAAAAAATGAACTCTCCGGCTGTGTTCATTATTAGAGAAGTGTAAGAGACGAGAACTTGATTAATGCCCAAAGATCCGGCAGCAAACAACACGGTTCCATCATGATGCCGAGTTCCGAACCCCCAGCAAATAGATGAGTACAATTTTTGTAATGTTTTTTATGCTGACGTTTTAAGTGTGGATTAAATTTTGGGATTCATTATCACCTTGCTAGATTGCCATAAGTTTAAAATTTAAAGTTGTTTTTTTTCAAGGTGTACAACTTTGCTTATATTTTTTTTATATATGGAACTACCTTAAAATTGTGCACTAAAAATGTTTCTTTCTTGGGACCGGAGTTCTGAACTTAATTACCATGGTATTAAATAAATGTGAAAATTGGTAAAATTTACTTGGAAATTCTAGTAGATCAGTAATTTGAATCTTAAATGATTAACTTGAAATTCTGAATTTAATTTGTATTTGAATTTAAATGATTAAATGTAGTGCTTTGATTTTCATGCTTTAAAAATCCAATTTAGATTGCAGTAAATATTCAAAGAGTTAAAATATTAGATTGACTTTAAAGGTCATTGTTTTTTATTTGATGCAAGGAAATTAAATCTTCAATCTTAATGAAGTACAGTATTTGATAAAAATATTTTTGCAGCTAAAGATATAGGGTGTCTAAGATATCTGAAATAAGATTGCTAAATGCTGGTAAATCTCTCAATTTCATGTTTTGATTGTTATTTTGTGTACAGCTAATAATTCTGAGATGGATTCTATTTAATTGCATCTTGCATAAGAGACAGTGTTGAGAGTATCTTACATGATTTCATTACTTTGGTGATTTGATTTGATATGTGTAGGTAAAATAGATAGCATGACATCCTTTTAAATTTAATGTTGATTTTCTCACAACTAGCTAAATTGCTGAAGTGTATTTGATGATTTTTTTGATATGTGTTTATTTAATGATTTGTTTGATATGTGTTTATTTAATGAGGTGGCGCCCCTTTAGAATTTAAATTTTATCTAAACACAGTCTTATGCATATCCAAGAACTTTCATGATGGCATTGTCTAAATTTCTATGTATAAATCAATTTGTTTATTAAACGTTAGCCTTTTAAATCTCAAATCTTGTGTTTGTCAATTTATTTATGCATTGCTGAGAAAATCTCTGTGTATTCATGAATCTGGAAGAATTTAGAATTTTTTGAACCCTGGGTATTGCTTTGAAAAAAATCACAACGCATATATAAAAATCTTGTACTAAGAAAGATAAGGGATTAAATTTGAAATTCTTTATTTGTTTAAAATCAATTGCTTGATGCAAGTCTTTGCTTAGATAATGTGTGGTGGATTAATGATTTGAATCTTGATTAATGATGAATAAAAATTGAATATTCAGAAATCAACAACACCACAAAACTATAAAATGTTGCAGTGACTAAAACATCACACATTTCATGTATAATGTCAATAAAGGTCTTTGAACCTTAAACATTTACAGTCTATTTTTTTCCACTGATGTGTTTGATGAATATGTGTGGGTTAGTCATATGAATTGAATTATTAGAATCAATACTAAATACTTTGTTTCAATGTCATTTATGATTTGTTAAAATTTACTATTGAAGCATTCGATACTGCATACTTTATAACCTGCTAGCTCCTTTTAAAAAAATTTAAATTTATTGTGTTAGGCTGTCAGAAACAGCCTTAACACAGCTTACATAGCACTTAAGAGGGATAAACATCAGAAAGAATAACAGAGGGTAGATTATCAGTTAATAATGAACGAAATTACACTTTCGGAGTTTGGTTACATGCTCACTGGCTGGTGTCTATCAGACTAACCCATCAAATTTTACATCATACGGTGTAGCTGTTCTTACTGGTGGTGCGAACACGACTGTCCTTAAGGTGGAGCTGTCTATCACGCACTTATCACAATTGTAATTTTATGATATTATTCATAACATTTGCATAATATACTTCCTCGTGTCTCATACAATTAGCGGTTTCATTTTTCTCTGATTTGTTTGATGTATGTGTGTATATCAATCTGCATCCAATAGTTTATTTTAGTTATAGTTGTAATTATATTATTCTTTTAAGTAGGAGACGTTTGGAAGTCCTTAACAGCACAAGATATTGAACGTTACAAATAAATATAGTAAAATATCGCAAAAAAATTAATAGCAGTTCAATATTGTTGTGAGATGTCATAATAACTGTATTATATCGTAGAAGTATTAGCGGACACCATTATTAAATCAGCAAACAAGAACTGACAGAAATGTTAACAGGAAAAATTAATCCGTTTGATTTTATAAGAGCATTAAAGGAAAGCTCGCTGCACCATGAAGTGCCTTCAAATAAAGTGCCTTTTATCGAATTTACAAATTTTAGGAAAGAACTTAGTTTTAAAAATCGTAAAATCCTGCATATCTATAAATGTTTATCAAATTCTAAGTCGAGGAAGAGAACTTGCAAATATTTTATTACCTTCCTGAATATGTAATAGTTGATGCGGAATATTGAAACACTTCAGAACCTTTTACCAAATAAAACTTATCTGTGATTCCGTTTCATTAAACAACGTCATTGAAACGATAAATAGATAAATAAACATTCCAAATAGTGTCTGAGATTTATTAAATATCGCAACAAAAATTAAAGTGAAGTGGTGGCAACACCTGACTCTCATTTAGTTAAACATTCCATGTTTATTTAAATATATCTAAAATGCAAATACGCTCGGGTATTGAAAACAGGATGCTTTGAAATGAAGCCATCCATTTATTTATAAGAATTTATTTTAAGAGAAATAAATGTAAATATTTAGATACGTTTCTATGAGAGACATTTTCCAGTAAGAACCAAATATTTTTAACATTGATATGATGAATTGATACGAAATTGCATAATATTTGTATAGTTTCACATTAACTCCTTGTGATAAATATGGGGAAATGGAAGTGAATATCTTCCAGAGTGCAATTAACTTTTTTGCCCCATTCTCACATCTACATCATGTTTGCTTATAATAATTTGTGTCTTTCCCTTCTTACGAAAGGTCTGGAAGCATGGTTGCCTTTGAAATGCTTTTACTTTAGAATACCGATTTATTAAATTATTGGCATATAATTTTCCGTTTGAAATGAATGGCATATGTTTTTATGCGGGCTTATTTATCCGATCAAAGGGAACTAAAAGCCGCATTATGCATAAAATGCGAAAACTCGTATGCTCTAATGGAGTTGTCATCTTCATGTTTTCTTCGTGCTATCAACAGTATGATTCATTCTCGTTGTATATTAAAGTACTTTTTAACTTTTAAAGTATACTTTTAAGACGTTTTTTATTTTTTTAAATTATTTTTTATGAATCAACCCATTTTTTGGTACACGAGTATATTAAAAACCTTCTTATAAAAAAGTTAATTTCTTCCGTGTTGCACTGAAACCATACTAAACCATTAACGCGCAAATTAATTAAAAGCACAGGTTTCATTTAATTTCTATTAAATTGTTTTAAAACACAAAGATTAAGTTAAATGCGAAATAAAATCAAGTTCGAAGAAAAGCATGTTGGATTTAAAAAAGGTTATTTTATAAAAGTATAAAAAATATCGGTAGGAAATCATTTTTTATTAACTTTTTTTACATAAATGTTGAACATTTTTAATACATAATAAAAACATAAAAATCCTCCTTTAATTCCTTGCATTACCTCAAAAATAATTCAAAGCAAAAATAGGAAAAATTCAAAACGACGACATTTTGACTTCAAAATCTGGGTAACTGTTACTACGTGCCTGTTGAAAACTGTTTAGGAATTTTGCAATGTTTATTGACTTCATAGACAAAGCAAAAAAAAAAAACGAACAATCGAATGCATTATGTTTAACCACGGAAATGAAAAGTAATTGTCCTATAAATAGGACGGCGGGAGTTAACGGTTTAAGCGAAACCAACACACTTAGCTTCATCAAAAGATTGTGTCGGGGAAATTCGTTCACTACAGAGAAAGTCCTAACTTTTTCATCAACGTCTCATATTGAAGCAAAGCAAGGTTTTGTTTTAGGACGAACCACAGTAATGAACAGTGGTTAGATAACGATAACGATTAACTTTTCAAACTAAGCAATGTAATTTTAAAAACCGCACTTTTAGATGGCTTTAGGTTAGTTTGCATCAGCGTCTCATATTGAAGCTAAGCAAGGTCTTGTGTTAGGACGAACCACAATAATGAACAGTGGTTAGATAACGATAACGATTAACTTTTCAAACTAAGCAATGTAATTTTAAAAACCGCACTTTTAGATGGCTTTAGGTTAGTTTGCATCAGCGTCTCATATTGAAGCTCAGCAAGGTCTTTTTTCAGGACAAACCTCAGTAATGAACAGTGGTTAGATAATGATAACGACACTTGAGATAGCACCCCACCACGCTAAACCAATTTGATGATATTCAACCCAAGACAGCAGATTTCAACATGCACCAGAACCATATCCAAAGCTGATCTATAGAGTCTCGAACCCGTGGTGCGAGATGCTGAGGACGAACAATCAGGCCATCTATTGTCAGAACAACGTGATATTGGAAGTATTCGGATAGCAAATCGCCTGTAGTAACTGTGAATGCACCACGTTGCTTTAAAAAAAATTTAAATCTTAACCAGTTTGTTGAAATTTGCTATAAACTTAGGTTATGATTCAGATCCAGACGCATTTGAAATAAATAAGGTGTCCAAAAAGTGTCTCTCCATTTCAAACAAACAAAAAAAAACATCGAAAATAAACTGAAAAAAATCTACCTTTGCGTTTTTTTTATTCAATAAAGTATGTACAGAGGTTTATTTTTTAATGAAGCGAAGATTGAATGGTATCAGGTCATTGATAATGTCACTTTTGGCTGGAGTTGTTGAGTAATTTGCTGAATTTGAATTTGTAACAAACGCACAGCTTAAATTTTGGATTTTCTAAATCGAAATCTTTCTTGAAGAATGACAAATTATAAATGGCATAGCAAATTTATGACGATATGTCGATTCCTCAATGTTTCATAGTAGCTGGTTGGGAATCTCTCCCACATATTTTATTTATTGGATGGAGTATGATACCTTATTGTGATTTACTGAATCATTCTTCATCAGATTGTTTCAAAATACGTCTCAAATATTGGAATCAAAGTACAGTTTGAGAACAAGATAACCCAAAAACAACAAGAGCTAAAGGGATGAAATTTTGGTATGCCCTCTCCGCACCTAAATTGTAGATCTCTTTGTACTTTTAGACAGAATCCATCACTGGGAAGTGTACATGTCTGGCCGTCCGTGTAGTGAATTCGATAAATGGAAGTGAAATGAGCTAGATGGATGACATCTAGAATTTGGTTTTAACACCATACTGGTAGATCTGTGCTGAAATTTGGGGTAAATTCACCTAAGGGTTAAAGGTTTTTTTGTCTACCTATTCGTGTATATGTGATTGAGGTAAGTCAAAAATGCAACTTAAAGGAAATTTAGTATGTGTCTTGGAACCAAAATAGTAGATCTGTGACAAAATTTGGAAGCAGTGGGTTTAGTTTATTTTAACGTCTCCTTTTGAAGCAACGCGAAGGCAATTTTGGGACGGACCTCGTAATTTTGAACCTCAGCCAGATGACGAGGACAACGCCTGAGCTGGCACCCCTCTCGTAGCATCCGTGCCATGCCAGCTGGAGGACGTTTGACCTACTGCGCATGAATTGGCGTGTAACGGATCCACGTTCACAGCGTGTCTTCAGTGGTATCGAGTTTCGAACCTGGAAGCCTCAGGCGCCGAGGCCGACACCTTAGCACTAGGCCACCACGGCCCATGGTTGAAAGGAAAATTTTGTTCTGTGCTATGAAATATAACATAAATGCGTCATATTGTGTAATTATACGTGAAACTCTATGAGAGGAAATACTTGTTGGCTTTTATGGTGTAATTGATTTATAGTTAATCAGCAATTCAAATCAGTTTTACAAAACTCGTATCTTTCTGTTATTTGTCTAACTACATAATTATATACAGTAGAGTTTCGATAATTCGAGGTGGACGGGACCGGGCCTACCTCGAACTATTGAAAACTCGAATTATCGAAATCATAAAATTTATTAAATAAATGAAAGGAAATAAAAGCAATTTTTAAATTTCAGGGTAGTATATTTAAATTATAAATGTACTTACATATTATTACATTACTGCTGATAGCAACAGTTTAATTATATCTTAAAATAATTGTCAATTATTTTTTGTTGAAACACATTGCTCTTATACATAGATCTTATATATATCTCCTTTTCTTTGTGGGGGGGGGGCATTTTAGCAGGTGGCTTTGTGGTGCGCAGTGGACATATGAGCCGTCGAACAACAATAAAAACCAGATGCAGTAATTCTTTCACGTGTTGGTCATTATTTGGGAGTTAAACTGATTTTTTTCAGTAACTAGGATTTATGGAAAACTCGAACAATCGAGAATCGAATTATCGAGACTCTATTGTAGTAGAAAAATGGAATGGATATTAAAATAGCTATGATTCAGCTTCGGGGAATCAGAATGAGACGCTACATTAAACAGGTAAGTCATAAATTTTTAATACATAATAAGTTTCAATATACTTTCTCAGTGGGCATGGTCCATTCCAATTTTACCTTCATCGCTTTAAATTCTTAGACTCTCCACACTGCATCTGCGGAATAGTGGGTGATGCAGATCATTACATCTTTTCCTGCTACTTCACTAAAGAGTTCCATCTAATTAAACCCGAGATGAACACAGAAAAGCGTGTTTAACAATCTCTTAACAAATAGACAAGCTATTACCAAGATGGAAAGCGCTTTCAAGACCAGAAGGAACATTTGCGATAGACTGACCCAGGACAGAGACCATAACTGACTCTAATGATGTCTTGGGGGTCCTTGTTACTTTTATCTTATATTATTGAAGGACTGAGTTTTTACTCTTTTTATCTTTTAACAGTTTGCCAGGGACTTTTTACTTGACATCTCCTCTAAAGATTGGTTTGTATTTTACTCTTTTTACAGTTACGCTTTCTGTTCTCTTGACTTCCCGCCTGATTCCAGTGCTGGGATAATCCCTGCTTTTATCACTCCCTGATAATTAATTTGACTTTTGGGTTCCGATGATTTTACTCCCATGTCTTGAGTTTTTTATTATTTGCATGTTTTGAGCTTTTTAAGAAATGCTTTTTTCACACTGGATGACACAGTTTTATAGGTGTTGCCGCTCTCCACTTGCGTTTGCGTTTATAAACTTATTACACCCAGTCCGTTCCTTAGTGTGGGATTGTCTCGACGCCCTAGGGCAGCTATTGCTCCATGAGCCTTAAATATAGATGCCTATTCCAATTTCCGAGTCTCTCCGCAGTTCTGGAAGCCTGTTGCCAAGAAGTCAATGCCCCTAACGGTTGTCCTTGTATTTGTTTTTTTTTGGGGGGGGGCTATGAATACTACTTTTTTGACCTTGATTTTATTTTTAGACAACAAAATGTTTATTGCCGATCGCTGACGGAATTTCTTCCTTTCTATTTCAGAAGTAGTATTTTAATTTATGAATTTTTAATTCGATGAACAGTACAGTTTTTATTTGTATTGAGTATGTCGTTGGATGTGCAGTGGTGTGTGTGTTTCGTTTTATTATTGTGGAGTTTCAAGACTTATTTATATATCTGATTTTTATTGCTTTTTCTGTGTTTATTTGTTTGTTTCTTTTTTCAATATTTATATATGTTACTGTGAAAGACCGAAATTGGAGAATGTCAACTTTCACCGGTGAAAGTTGACATTCACCGGTGACATGACTATGTGAATGTTGACATTCACCGGTGACATGACTATGTGAATGTTGACATTCATCGGTGACATGACTATGCGAATGTTGACATTCACCGGTGAAAGTCGACATTCTCCAAATTTCGGTCTTTCACAGTAACATATATATTTATTTATATATTTTTACTGTTCCTTGCTTGCCCGAGCAGTTTTTAAATTTATTGCGCTAGGGATGCTTTTATATTTGATATGAAAAGTAAGAGCTTTCATTTTGTCATTCTTTATTTTGTGAGTATCATTCGCCACACTTGGTGGTTGAGTACATGTAAATCAAGCTATTCTCTTCCCACCGAGGTGTGTCGAACCATGTTTATACTCCCAGCTCTCATGCATTTAAAAGTACTGCCCCTGTTCGGGCAATGCCTGCATCCTTTTATTGTACCCAATAAATCCCGTCCTCCATATGCAGGAGGGGAGGCTCTCTCCCCGCTGGTCCTCTCCCGGCCTTACACCCTTCTTGGGTAGGCCGGGCAAGTATGGGTATTTTTGCACAACACCATCTGCCCCCTCACCTTGTCCACGTTCACAGCGTGTCTTCACTGGTATCGAGTTTCGAACCTGGAACCTTACCACTAAGCCACCGCGGCCAATTTACTTTTAGAAAGGCAAATCAGCAAAGATTTAGTTAATCAGCTATAATCTGGCCAATACAGAAACTGCATCATTTGCAAGAATAGCCTTTGCGAGTAGAAATATTCATTGCGTTTATTTTGTAATGATAAATTTAGATTTAATCATGACGTCTCTATTCAACTCGTACATAGTAAATGAGACAGCGCTAAAT
The DNA here is from genome assembly GCA_013235015.1 of Araneus ventricosus. Classification (NCBI taxonomy): domain Eukaryota; kingdom Metazoa; phylum Arthropoda; class Arachnida; order Araneae; family Araneidae; genus Araneus; species Araneus ventricosus. The sequence continues at coordinate 132,292 of BGPR01001673.1, read as the reverse complement.
ACTGTTTATGCCCGAAATTTGAATCTACAATTCGCTGAATATCTTACAGTCGAAAGTGTGTTAATTTGAAACCAGCATAATTGAATCAGCTGCATTAATTGCATCAATTTATTGTAATTTACAGAAAGGCACGATTAAAGCAACTCAACTATTTCGAGTTGGAAAATATATACATAAAGCAAAAACGTCAAATTTCATTTAGATATTTAGTAAACAGTGAAGTTGAAACCGTCGAATGTCTGATAAACATTTAGAAAATTATTCTTTGTTTTACTGTGCAGTGAAAGAGTATCATTTAAACATCGGAGAGCAGTTCTGATGTATTTTCTAAATAAAATATTGCTTTTAGAAATAGATAATTTTATAAATGTCATTTAAAGCGGGTTCTACCCAATATTCTTCTGCGATTAATATTACCGAAGCATATTTTGCTTTTGCATAAACTTCTTTTTCATTCTTCTGGAAGTAATTCCTTGCCACTACAACAACATTTCAAAACGCAATATGCAGAGTCACTTGACTAATTCGAACGGTTTTAATTTAAATTAATCGGTAATTCTTTTTTCTCTCTAATCTCTTAGATTTCCTACAAAATGTTAAAATATCGTCTGTAATTTGAATTTATTTTGTTTAATTGAAGTAAAAAATAAAAATTATAAAAAAAGTGTATTTATTTCTCAATTGCTTTTTTAGTTATTTATGTCTGTTAGTTATTGCTATCTTGTGTGTAACGTACTGTTCAGCAAAGGATTCCGATGCTACCACTTTTGGACGATTTTACACCGGAAAGGGATGTCAGGCAAATGAATCATATGAGCGCATTTCCGAAGTTCTTTGTTGGATCACGCTCAGTAAAATGTAAACATCACCCTTCCATTCTTCACTTTCCTCCTATTTTGATGAAAATAACTCCACCCGGCGCATGCGCAAAAGCGCGGAGGGATTCCGAATCCGTTGCTAAACAGTATCTGTTCTTACGTGACAGTGTTTACAATCAAAAAGACAATAAAAAATTTCTCACTTTCTAAAAAGGTTCAGCACCTTATATGTCAATTGTACTATTTATTTTCGAGTTTAATGATAAAATTTTGGCATTCAAAGTTCTGCATTAACATATTTATTGAAATTATTTTTATTAAAATTTTTAAATTACACTTATTATTCTTTATTCATTAAAAAATGACCTATTTTTTTATCTATGATGTATTATTTATTAAAATTTGAAATATTAAAAATATATCGTTACTGCCCAATTAAGTTTATAAAATTGTCGTTCATATCTTACTGTACTCATTATTTTTAATTCGAATGTTTGGATAAATTGAATTCTAGCTTTGCTAGATTCGAGTTACACGAGTTGTGTGTATGTGCGTCTATGTGTGTGAATGACTGCTAAATCATTCCGAGTTACAGTTGTCAAACGTTTAAATTAAACTCGATTGGATTTCAGTTTCTAATTTTATTTTGTCGTCTTATTACTTTGTTTCACCTATTTCGGAGCGCGGAGGTAAAAAATCTTCTCATGTCTTATTTTGAGAATATGGGGCTTCAGCAAAGTTTTCCTAGGAATTGCTGATCTTTAGTTCTCCCTCTTTAGCTGCGGGCCTTGATTGGATACAGATGCGAATTTTTATTTTCCCTCTAAACTCGGCATGGTGGAATCTTAAATTTCCATGTATATAACAGTTGCCATAATCCTTTGGAAATGTAACGTAAATTGTTTGAAATCTTGCTCTGATATATTTTACTCATTTGGCTAACTTCAATGCCTCTTGGCAAATAGAGTAGAACTTCGGGAATGCGAATTAATTGGGACTGACCTCTGTTCGGAGTCCGGGAAATTTGGATTATCCGGAAGATTCGGTAAAATGCTCTTTATATGCAAAGTGCAGTAGAGTATTGACTCTGGGTACTCTGTCAAAGCGTACGGAGAGAGCACGCAGCGATTCACACGGTACAGTGGCAAACAAGTTGAAAGTAAAAAGAAGATTCTTTCTACTAATTAAGTGACTGTATTCATTCTTAAATATGAATTCGAATACCCCTTTTAAATTAGGAATAAACATTAGCTTTGTTTCGATTCGTAATTCTTATTTTCCTTCATTTTTCAATAAAGAATTTTCAGAAGATTAAAAAATGATGTTTATAACCGCACTGCTTTTCGAGCTCGCCACCTAGCGGCCGTTGGAAGAGATAGTCAGTCCAAATTCTGGAGTTGTCGAGTAAACATAGTGTTCTGCCCTGAGTAATTGTATATTTTATATATCCTTAACTGTTTTGTCCTTAATTGTTTGTCCCTATATGTTATGTCATTTTATGTTTAATTAAAAGTATTTAAATCAATTAAGCTTCTTTTTTTAACATCTACTGTTATCCCCAGCAGGAATAAAATTATGGCGTCCAATGGTTAAAATAAAATGGCGCCCAACGCGAGGTCCGAATGATTTATCCTGTTCAGAAAACCAATGTTTAGACTACAAAGCAGGGGCTCGTTTTCTTTTTCAGGTTATTGCAGAAGTTATTTCTACCCTGGAAATCAAGTTTATTTTGTAGCAATCTTCACCCGAAGAATAAACGAAGTACCAGTCAAGTTATTTTTTTCATTTTACTAAGAATATCAAATTCTATAGTAAAATACCGTCAATCTTGACGAATAATAAAATGTAAATGAAGGTTAGAGAGTCATTGTAAATATTTTATTCATAAGTATTTAATCTTATACTGTAATCTTGAGGAGTAACAGAAATGTATATTGTGTTTTATTATCATCCCATAATTTTAAACAAGACAAAAATTTATTTTCATGCTAGGGTGTATTAATTTCACGAGAAAAATACATGAAATAATAATTTGAAGAATATAAATATATTTTTTCAGTGTTATTGTTGCTTGAAGAACATAAGTTATAATTCTTTAGTATTAATAAATTTGAATGTTATACTTTAATAATAATGGATATTATTACAAAAAGAAGGTAACATTATTTTACGATTGAGATTTTGAAATGCTTAATCATTTTTCTGTATACTAAGTGCGCAGAACGAAAGTACTTGAGGGAGAAAAGAAGCAGTCTTCTCAGTAGATATTCTGAAGGGAAGTAGCAGGTGTTCATTATTTCTGTTTGTATGCTTAATTTTTTTTCTTTTCTCCCGAACATGAATCTTTATTTTTATTAAGAACAAAACTGTGTGAAAGTATTGCATTGAAATATAAAAGGTTTCTTTCATTTCAAAAATTATTTTATCAGTCACATTGAATTGATAGTTGCTCATTTTTATATATATATTCAAGGAGTATTGAGTATTTTATAGAAGAATTTATATCAAGTTTTGTTTGTTTAAAAAATTTATATTAAATAGTAGTTCTCATACAGTTATAAATAAATAGCTTACATATGTTCAAGAAATAATAAATCTCATCTATAATAAATCATGTATGAATGATTGATAACTTAGAAAATATAGTTATTGAATTATGTGTAATAGAGTTTTAGTAACTGTTTCATTCTTTTACATAATTGTTAGCATAGTGTGTTTATCAGAAATAAGATATTCATAGTAGTTGTTGAAATTATTTTCATAACACTGATCACATGCTAAATGCCATTATATAATTTTTAAATTTTGTCGTACATGGTGAAATCAAAAGTAATATTATCATAAAAATATTGCTTGTATCTATACTTATAAAAGGCAATGTTTGTGTGCGTGCGTGCGTGTGTGTGTGTTTGTCGGCGATGTCCAGACGAATCTATCGCACTTACAGCCATGAAATTTGGTACACAGGTAGTCGTAATGGTGACTGAATGCACCTCGAAGCCGAAATTTTAAATTTTATTCTAGAAATTTTTTTATTTAATGTTTTCTGTTGTTTTGGTTGATTTTTCGCACTAATTTCTCAATAGAATGGTTTCGAATAATTGTACGACAAAAATAGATAGACCATCGGAAAGAGCAAGCGATTTCTGTTCTAATGAAGTTAGTTTTGAGCTTCTAACGTAATTTACCGAATTTTGAGAATTTTTTAAAAAATAGTCAGTTTCACTACCTAAATTTTAGTTTTGTTTTTAAATTTGTTGCATCCGACTTTCTAATAACACTATTATTTTCAATTTTTTTCAGCTTATAACTAGGACGGTTCTCTCTGATTTAAAACAAGAACGGTTAAAATATCTTTTCCCGTTTTTTTTAAATTAAATTATTCCTGGGCAGATGAAAGTTATTTTTGTCGAGCGAAATTTCTTCAGCGATAGCCTTCCGGAACGCAGCTTTCAATTTGATTGGATGAAGGGTCAGGTGACATCATAACCTTCGGAGCTTTTTGTCATGTTCTAAGAATTTTTTTTCATTTTGTTGAAGTCCTGATTCCACGGGCAACAATTTTTTTATAATGTTTTGGATTAATGTACTCTGTACTGATTTTCTACATGTTATTATCGCGGAAAAAATAAACGGGAAAATCTATAATGTGTATCTTTTGTTTTGATTTTGTTTTGAAAACTTTTTCGTGTCATTGTGGGCGATTTTTTTTTATTTTGTTGAAGTCCTGATTCCACGGGCATCGCCGTGCGCGTACTGCTAGTAAATGATATATTGAAAACATTTAGATGTTGAAGTTTCTACTAGTATGATTCATTTTAACAATAGTAATTAAAAAGTCAACAATTTTAGCGTTATAAATTTATTTGTCAGGGGTAATTAAGCAATTCATAAAATTATGGCATCAATATGGAATTTTTGGGACTAGCTAAGAAAAAAGATCTACAAATGTTAACCACAGAACTAGGTCTGCCCGTTTCGGATAATTTAAAAATAATTCAACTTAGAGATTTAATCACGAGTTCAGGGAAGTATGAAGAAGAATTCGTAAAGAATTTATTATCCAGCATAGCTGATGAAAGAAAAATGGCTGAACAAACAGCTGAAAAGGATAAGTTAGAGTTAGCTAAGAAAGAAAAACTTTTGCGTGAGGACGAACAACTTAAAAGAGTTGCCGAAGATTAACGAGTCGAAAAGGAACGTCTTTTCGTGTTGGAAAATTTAAAAATTCAGCTTGAATTACAAAAAATTCTCAAAATAAGGCTATAGCTCAGGAAATTGAGCAATCTAAAATGGATGTTACAAGAGATGTCTCTATATTTAACCCAAACCAAAGTGAAATAGGACTCTATTTGATAATTATTGAACGTCAATTAAAATTCTTGAGTATTCCAGAATTAAAACGGATTCCTTACCTGATAAGCTCATTGCCAACTGAAATAGCACAACTTATTGCTAGAAAAGACGAGGAAGATTTTCAAAATTACCGAAAAGTTAAGCAAATGCTCCTTAAGCAATATAGGTTAACTGCGGACCGTTTCAGACAGTTATTTTCGCAACACAAGAAACGCCCATGTACAACTTGGAGGGATTTCTACTTTGAAATAGTATCATATTTTGAGGACTGGATTATAGAGCTTAACATCAAGGAGCGACCAAATTAAGAAAAAAACACCTCCTGATCTTAAGGAACATTTTATTGATTCATGGGCAGAATGGAACATGCCATTGGAATTAGTAGAGAAATTGAATGGATATGAAAATATACCTCATGGATTAAAGAAAAATTCAACGCCACATAACAAGCAAAATTTTAGAAGTGATTTCCCTAAAACAGAGAGAAGATTTAAGTCCACTGCGACACCTAGAGAAGGTAACCACGAAAAGATAGCAAAAAGTGCTTTCTCCAAGAAGACGAACTCTACACCAGAAAGAAGAACTATCCAATGTTATGGGTGTGGAACTCCAGGATATATACAATCTAAATGTTCTACCTGCTCAAAATCTAAAAGTGAAGCAAAAGCGTCTGTAAACACTGTCAATTTTTTTATATTCGAAACAGTGACATCTCCTTCCATTTAATTGTTCTCAAAATTTGTGGAGTGGAATCTGCTGTATGTGTCGATACCGGTGCATATCACTCTATTTCTGGAGAAAAGTTATTCCATATGCTGCAGAGTAAAAAAGTAAAGTTTAAACCCAAGACCATTTCTTTGAGGCTGGCTGATGGAACACAGAACAACGTAGCTGCCTTGACTACGGTTGTGAATCTTAAGGTTGAAGGTAAAGTGGTATTAACAGAACTAATTGTTTTACCTGAAGCAAAAGGAAATAGAACTCTTTTAGGTACAGATTTTCTCCAGTCTGCTGGAATTGTACTGGATGTCCTCAGTGGTGCACGGCATTTCTGTGAAAATCCTCAGATTCAGTACCCTTTCTACAACGTGTCTTCCAAGAATGAAAATTCCACATCAATTTCTGACTCAGAAGAAAGAAGTGCACAAACTTAAAGTCCCTGAAACGTCATCTTCTGTGAATCTTCGAAGCGACGAGGGTAAGCATCTAACTAAAGAACAGTGTACTCAACTAAATAGCTTACTGCAAGAGTTCAAGAGTTGTTCCGAACGTGGGGGATAACTAACACCCCTTAGTGAACATTGCATTAATACTGGAAACAGTCCCGGAGTTGCAGAACCTCCTTATAGAATGAATCCTGCAAAAAGAGAATTGCTGAAAAAAAATTAGACTTTCTTGGCTGATGGTATAACCGAAGAATGTGAATCTCCATATGCCAGTCCTGTTGTATTAGTGCCTAAACTTAACGGTAGCATGACACTTTGTGTCGATTTTCGCAAACTTAACGCCATTACTATTGCGGACACGTACCCGCTAAATCGTATAGACGAGTTGCTCTCAGAAGCTAAGTCGACGGCCTATATATCAACCATCGATCTCAAATCATGGTATCATCAGGTCAAAGTACATGAAGCTGATCAGCTTACATAAAACAGCTTTCATTTGCCCATTTGGAAAGTACAAATATTTACGCATGCCCTTCGGATTACGAAATGCACCCGCCACATTTCAACGCTTGATTGACAAATTTAGAGCAGGCCTAAAGAATGTTTTTGCTCTGTCTTACTTAGACGATATTATAATTTTATCAGAGACTTTTGATTAACATATAAGTTATTTACAAACTGTTTTTGAAAGACTTTCTTTGTTCAGACTCCATGCTAACAATTCATTTTGCTTGTGACCGAGTTAAACTTTTAGGTCACTGGATAACCGTAAATGGAATTGAAGTTGATCAGGAGAAATTGTCCGCCATTGAGACAATTCCTGTGCCAACTAATGTAAAGGAAGTTCAGTCCTTCTTGCAAACTGTCTCATGGTTTAGAAGGTATGTTCCAAACTTTTCGAACATTACAAGGCCACTTAGTAATCTTACTAAAAAGAATGTACCATGGAATTGGGGTCCTGAACAATAAGAAGCATTTGAAAACTTGAAGAAAAGATTAATAACACCCCAGTGTTCAAACAACCAGATGGGTCGAAGCCATTTCGTATCCATACAGATGCTAGCAGTTATGCTCTTGGAGCCGCCCTCGCCCAAGGAGAAGGTCCAGAGGAGCATGTTATTAATTATGCCAGTCATCTGCTCATCCCAGTGGAACGAAATTACTCCACTACTGAACATGAAGCACTTGCAGTAATTTGGGCTCTAGAGAAATTTTGAGGTTCCGTCGTAAACCAAGAGATAATAATAGCATCTGACCACCAGTCTTTAAAATGGCTTATGAGCACCAAGTCGCCATAAGGTTGTTTGGCAAGGTGGGCACTTCAGATCCAAGTCTTTAATCCGAAAATTGAGTACAAGCCTGGTAAAGCCAATGTCCTTCCAGACATGTTGTTTAGACCTAAAAAATTTAAATGAGGATGTCCCTTGTGACATATTTTCAGTATCAGCTGATTTTCTAGTGGAAAAGTCTAAAGCATTCGACAACAACAGTTGAAGGACGAAGAACTAAAAAAGATAATTGACTGTCTTGAAAACAGTTCAAAAGTTGAAAACTTCGCAAACTGGACGACTAGTAGAGGTTGAATCAAGGTATTCTGTATCGTTACTCACCCGAAGTAGAAACAGAAGAAGCACAACTCGTGGTTCCTGTCTAGGGAAGAGAGAGAGAGAGAGTGATACAGTAGTACCATGACGTTCCCACCGCTGGATACTATGGAACTGAAGGGACTTACAACAAAGTTGCCTCTAGATACTATTCCCAAGAATGCGAAAATACATCGCTGAATATGTTAAAAACTCTCTGGACTGTAACCGTTACAAACCGAGTAATCAGAAGTCAGCCGATCTTCCTTGAACTCCAGTTTATGTCCAAGGGTTTGAAACCCTTGCTATTGATTTTTCGGGACCTCTTCCAGAGACCTCGTGTGGTAAGAAGTATGTTTCTCTCGTATAATATACCAGTACAAAATGAATTATGTACAATGAAGAATTGTTTGCCCTTAAAGAAGCATCATCTGTAAACTGCGCCAAAACTTAGTCGAAGAAGTCTTTTTAAGATATAAACTTCCACGCAGACTCATCAGAGATAATGGTTCTCAATTTACCAGTGCTGTAATGCAACAAACTTGCAATTTTCTCGGAATTAAGCAAGACCTTATTCCTGTGTATCATCCCCAAGCTAACCCACCCGAACGTAAAAATAGGGATCTAAAACCCCGACTCGGCATACTAGTCAGAGATGAACACGACACTTAGGAAGAAAAACTGCCAATGATTCGCTTTGCACTGAACACTGCCAAGTGTGAAACCACTAATCATACAGCAGCCGTTTTGCAGTTTGGCAGAGAGTTAAGAATAACAGATGATGTTACACATGACTTAAGAGCACTGATCGACAATGATAGCTTCGTAGCTGAGATAACCCCATATCTCAAGCGCTTTGCTCGTTTAACAGCAGAGATTAAAGACCACATCGAGCAAAAGCAAGACAAGCGTATAATGTATTATGATCTTCGACGACGACAATCTTTCTACAAACCAGGGGATCAAGAATGGGTGACACTACATCCTATTAGCAAGTCACAAAATAAGAAAAGTCGGAAATTCATGCCCAAACGTGAAGTACCTTATTTAGTGATTACCAATCGCTCACCCACTACGTATGACATTGCTGACTCAGCAAAGCCATATGAAGTCCTTGGGAGTTACCACACCTCAGCCTTACGAGCTTATGAACTCCCAGTTTCAAGAAACAATGGAACCAAAGAAATATAGTGCTGATACTTCGCCGAGACGTCGTACGAGCCAGAGAGGGAGTCTGTAACCGCACTGCTTTTCGAGCACGCCACCTAGCGGCCGTTGGAAGGGATAGTCAGTCCAAGTTCTGGATTCGTTAAGTAAACATGGTGTTCTGCCCCGAGTAATTGTATATTTTATATATCCTTAAATGTTTTGTCCTTAATTATCTGTCCCTATATGTTTTGCCCTTTTATGTTTAATTAAAAGTATTTAAATTGATTATGTTTCTTTTCTTTAACGTCTACTGCTATCCCTAGCAGGGATTAAATTATGGCTTTCAATGGTTACATGTTCTAAATTTCGGATTTCTGGGGTTTAGATTACCGAGGTTTTACTGTATAATTATCATGATATCAATTCCCTACGTATATTTATTATAAAACAGCTTTAAAATTTCTATGTTAACACTTTTCAAATACCCAGTTAACTTTTTCTAAATTAGTTTTATCTACAACATCGTTATATATGGCGAGTTGGCATGAATTTTGACAATAATCATTTTCAAGAATTATTTTAACGTATTTCTAATGACTCTATAACACGACCTCGAATTGGAGACTTCAAACTTCCAATATGTTCTCGCAATTTAAAAAAACATAAATTGATTAATTTATATCCATGCAAGCTGTCAAGAGCAGTTTTTCTTTCATTCATCAAAATGGGTAAAGAAAACGAATACTTTCCATTATTCATTAACTTTAAAAACCATTAATTTGCTGCGAATACAAGTCAATCAATTACCAATTTGTAGTTAGCACTAAAGAGTGTTAAATAGTTAAGGTGTTTGAGTAATGGTCATTTGTCTTTACAAAATATTTCCGTTGAAAAGATTCAGGTTGAAAGTTGAAAACTAAAAGTAAATTTTTTAAGAGATTATTAATTGTGCTTCTGGTATCGGTTTACGTGAAAAACAATGACTCGTTTAAAAAAATAGAAAAAGAATTTTCCTCTCCTCGACTTTCTAGTATACTTACACAAAACGGCGAGTTTGTGTTTAGCTTCGTAGTATAGTGAGGAGAATCAAGAATTCATTTTCGATTCTTTCCTTAAATCGACTGGGTCCAAAATTTAATATTGATCAACAATTTTGGTAGCAAGACCACATGCCAAGTATCTCCATGTATATAATATTACCTCTGTATTATGTTAATTTAATTTAGTATCAATTGCAGACGATTTTGTAAAGTCATCTTTATGGACGAGTTTTCTGTTTTGTTTATTTGGGATAATTTGTTCTGTTTTGTTTATTAGGGATTTTGGATCCGTTATACCGAGAGACTTCCGGTGTAATGTTTCGTCAATGGGAATCTTCAGAATTTCAATACTATCTTTGAAGATGTTAGTTAATATTAAAGTAGAGATTTTTAAGGTTATGATATAAGGATATTTTGAAAATATTAAATTTGATGTTCTTATTGCTCTCAATGTTTATTTAAAATAGGAGCCTCATTTTGTGGAAAAGTTGCCATAATTTTTCGTTATCGCTCTTTTTGGTGACTATTAAGGCTTGTTCAACGGTTTAATTTTTAACCATATTATTTAGCTAATAACAATCGTTCCATTTGGAATTTAGCAGTTTTAAGAGCCTGTTTTTTATTTATTTAATTAGCCGTTTTAAATTTTAAAAAATTAAACGAACTCAAAGAACACAGAATGCAACGCTTTGTGTACTGAAGAAAGAACTGATTTGAACTTTTCGCCTGATACAGCATCCAAATGAATTTGGCGATTGCTTAAATCGGAGGGTTGCCGGAAAATGGTCTGTGGATCCAAAATAAATAAAGCAGAAAACTCTTCAATATATATTATTATCTTTATTTTAGTTAAAATTTAATGCAGCATCAACAGCAGACGATTTTGTAAAATTGAAGTATCTCTTTACATATTATTATTTATTTTTTTGTTTAATTTTAAATTTATTTTTACCAGATTGGCAACAAAAAAATTAGATGTTAAAATAATCATAGAATAAAGCATTGTTAGATTTATAAAATGAAGTTGGTTGGAACATAGAGTTTTAATTTTGAAGATGACTTTTTGTTTCGTCAATAGTTCTTACAAATGCAGCCATCTGGCTGAGCTAGGTTTTGACTTCGCGTTCAAATACGCACGAGTAGACTGTTGGACAGACAGTTGACCCGTTGACGCAGTTGGTCTAAAATATCATACAATTCTAGAATTCTAGAAGTAAAATCATATTCCAATTTTTTTCTCAAATTAACTGGTTCGGTTTTGAGTTCATGCACATGGACGTACAGACAGACAGACTAAATGTAGACGGATTCCGTCGAAAACTTGATATAAATCTACAGATTAAATGTAGATGGATTCCGTCGAAAACTTGATAAAAATCTACGATATTAATGTAAAAACCGACGGAAGGAAAATAATTTCCTTCAGATAACAATATCCATAGCTATCCATGGAAAAAATTAAAAATTGCAAAATAAATAAAAATAAAATAAACAATGACGAACTATCAGTGGCAGAGATAATTTTGGATTTTTTGGAAGTTTGGGATGCTTTTTCCGAACGTAATGCAATAACTTTTCACAACATTTAATACAGAAAAAGATGGAGTCTAAATAATATAGAGATTTCTAATTGAATTCCTATCCAAGCAATGAAAATCTGTTCGTGAAACATGATTAGGTAAACTTTCGTAAGCAGTCCTGTTAAATTTAGCAGAAACATTCCTTAAAATTAAAGTAAGTTTTTGAATAGTTTAAGTTTTCCGTAAAGGTATCATTCAAACAATAAAATGCCGAAACAATATGAAGCTTATAAGATTTGAATAGTCTCAGCCAAAATAAGCCTTATTTTTTGCTAGTAGAAAGCAATCCAATACAAAACCTACATGCGTTTTTTCCCACAATTTTTTGGCCTTTTTGCGTGGCATTTCGTGTATGATTTTGTTGTCTTCCGATTTGTTTGACCCTAACAACCCCCGTGAAATAATAATAATAATAATAATAATAATTAAAAATGCGCTGCATACATTGAGTGAACTTTCAGTGCAGGTTGAAGTTGTTATGCTAAATTTATGTACGGATATTTCGTTCTGCACCAACAATGGGGAAAAGCGTTGCTAGGAGACGCTCAACGGAGAGCTAAGTAAAATCAAATGTTTCTAAGTGACATTTATATCAAGTTCATATAAATAAATATATAACAGAAAATAATTCCTCAGGTTAAAGTTCTTACCAGTTTGACTATTATTATGTCTGCAAAAAGTGGAAGACCAGGCCGTGGACGGCGAACATTTCAAACCGATTTTCAATCAATTAATGGAGAGATAACTTGAGAATGGTGTATGGGTTTATGCTGGAAAAGTAATGACTTGCAGATATTACATGTAACAAATTCACTTTACAATCTGTTGGTTTACCCAATTTTATTTCCTTATGGCACTCGTCTGTGGAAAGATGTGGTGACATACAGTGTTCGTCAAGTTAACCCTTAAATGCCCGTTTTTTTTGGCTTTTATTTCTTATATTGAACATGGGAAAAATAATTTAAAAATCCTATTTTGTTTTAAGTATGGTCTACGGCTAAAAAACAGTTTGTTAGCAATCGGCAACACTGGGATTTAGTTGAGAAAAAAAATTTCATTGCTAAAATTCTATAAAATTAAAAACAGATGAATTTTAAGAAATAAATAACTGTGTGCCCGGCGTTGCACGGGCTATCACGAATAATAGGATATTCCCGGGCGGAGAGAAGTGAGATCCGGTGAGATCTTGGGATCCATATATTTTCATATGCCCCGCCCCCGTTTTTCTCTACAATCAACAAATATTGTCACTTACTTTCTCTAACAAACGCTACGAAATTAAACACTTGAATACAAAAAAAGAAAGAAAAAAAGCATGAAAACGATTTTTTCCATTGTTAATAAATCCAAACACAGAAGCACGCTCAAAAAGAAATACCAACTTACGTTAAATAAATAAAAAAATGCATGCAAAAATTAATAATAGGGGAAAAAAGAATCCGCCGTGAATGAATTCACCAAGCTGCCAATAGATGGCAGCACGTCAATTCATTCATTTTGACGTTTTAAATTAATATCTTTTTAACTAATTACAATTTCGGAATTTAAATAGTCGAAATGGATTCCTTGGATTATTTTCCATCTTTTGGTACTTACGGCTAGTTTCAGGATTCAGTGGTTCGTGAAAAGATAGAAGGACATAGATACATATGTTTGTTTACCTTCGAATTTTAATAGGATAAATAATAAGGATAAGGAAATTTCTTCAACGATGTAGAATAAAATATGGTATTTTCAAGCGTACAAATATAGGAAAAAAGATGCAGCCGCAAGTGAAAAATATCAATTTATTTTTATTTTTTATCAGCACTCAGGCTGCCATCTATATGGTGCCAATTGATTTAATAACATTATCAGTATGCATCCTATTTGAAACGACAAGCATTAGAACTTCAGTCTTATTTTGAAGATTTTAGAAGACAAAATTGGTTATGTTACTTTAAGGCAGCACAGGGCATTTAAGGGTTAATAAAAGCAGGGGTAGATACAGGCTTTTTTAGGGACCCATTTTTGTGAAAAAAAATTTTTTGAGAAAAATTGAAACATTATTGTGAAAATTTTTATCATGTAAAACCTTCAATCTTAGCTGTCATATTTCTATATTTTACGTGAATTTGAGTTTTGTGAAGGGGCCGTTTTTATGAAGTGGAATTCTGTGAAGGGGCCGCAAAACGGCCCCAATTTTCCCCTGCATCGACCCATGAAAAGTTCAACAAAACGGAACGGTATTACACAACTTCAGTTCTACCAATATTACTTGGTGTTTCATGAAGGCTTAAGGATTCTTCACGCAAGTGGCAAAACCCTTAAAACAAATTGTTGTTGATATATTCTTAAAATTTCACCTATATCATTTAAACTTTAAACATTTGCAAACTTTTTAAAAACGTTTCATGCTCGTACAGCGAACCGAGTCAGTCTAGTACTTATAAATGTTGTAATTTGATCATGCTTGTAGTGAATTCAAATATTTACTTTAAAAATAAAAAAGTACTGTATTACTTATTTAAATATGTATATACTATAAATATATAAATACTTATTTAAATATAAATTTTAGATATAAATTGAATTTTATAGTATCATATAGCCAATTTTCACTTCCTCGTATTCGAAATTCACAAAGAGAAAATATCGTAGTTGTAAAAATATTCGACCTCGATTGTTTAACTGATCTCCACGTTTAAGACATCACTGAATCCGAAAACCCATTTTTGGAATTATTTTTGTCGATCTATCTTTAAACACTATAAATCAAAAACGCAACGAAATAGAAGCATGATATTTCATGCAGTCGTTTTCAAATATTTTCAGATATGTGTCAAATTTTGGAAGAAATCTGTCGGTTCGTCCGTCTGCATGCATGCGAACATGATAACTCAGAAATGCAACCAACAAGATAAATGGAATTTCACATTTTGTTTTGTTATTAGAATTGTAGATCTGTATCAAAATCTGAATCAAAACCGACAAAAAATTGAATGCCCGACTGTATATCTATTTGAGTACAAGTGAACGTTATGACTTAAAAGCGAAACCAAGACGGAATATAAAATTTTTTCCGTTGTCTTGACTCGATAATTGTAGATCTGCATCAAAATCTGATACAAAAACGAATCAGAAAAGCATCAAAAGACTGAATATCCGACTGTTTATCTATTCGCGCGCTTGTGAACGCGGTGGCTTGAAAATGAAACAAAGCATGGAATATATCTTTAAACGCGGTCTTAACTTGTTAATTGCAGATCTGTATCAAAACTATCAAAAGAGTGAATGTCCGACTGTTTATCTATTCAAATGCTCGTGAACGTGATGACTTAAAAACGAAACAAAGATGGAATATAGATTTTTTTACATTGTCTTGTCTTGGTAATTGTAGATCTTTGTCAATATTTGAATCAAAACCTTCAAAAGACTGAATCTCCAACTGTTTATGTATTCGCGTGCTTGCAAACGCGATGACTTAAAAACGAAGCAAAGATGGAATATAAATTTTTTTACGTTGTCTTGACTCGATAATTGTAGATTTGCATCAGAATCTGAATATCCGACTGTTTATCTATTCGCGTGCTTGTGAAGCGGCGGCTTATAAACGAAACAAACATGGAATATAAAATTTTTTACTCAGTCTTAACCTAATTGCATATCTGTATCAAAAGTGGGACCAAAACCGTCAAAAGATTGAATGTCCAAGTGCTTATCTATCCGCGTACTTCTGAACGCGATGACTTAAAAATGAAACAAGCATGGAATATAAAACCTTGTGCGTGGTTTTGACTTGATAATTATAGATCTCTATCAAAAATAGGACCAAATCTGTCAGCGGAAAGACGTACAAAATATCTACTCGATTCTCTTCACAACATTACGAAGTTTAACACGAAACGTGCAATATTGTGTAAGTATACGAGAAAGTCGAGGGGAGAATATTCCCACTAGTTACATTTATTAACAACCAGTATTCACTTTCTATGCTGAAATTTAATGAAAAATTCATTACTACAAAGATGTCTACAAACACAAAAAATAAGCGCTTTTTACATGGCTACAATGGCTTTTACATGGCAAGTCAAATACTTCTTAATTCTCAACTTTTTCGAAAGTTCACCTGTCACCAAGATTTTTACAAGCAAACAGAGATTTTTTCTAACACAACTAAAACACAAAAGAATATTTTACATTTATGCAATTTTAAAGGAAGCTTTCAGAAATATTCTAGAATAAAAACTGAAGGAAAAATGTAAAATAAACAAATAAAGCCGATGTCTGTCTCCAGCCTGTTTTGTTGTACACTTTACGTCCTTTATTATATGCATTTCATTCGGAAAGTTAGCTTCAAATTGTCTCACATTGTTATGAAAATTTACATTTAGTCCTTTTAACGCTAAACTAGGTCTTTTATGAGTCTTGACAACTTTCTACAACTAATTTGTATTATGCACGATATAACTTTAACAGGAAAAGACGTTTACATTTTCGCCTGAATGTTTAGGTATTTAAAATTCGACCATTTTGCATTATATAGAAGGTAACTAAAATTTCTCTCTTGTGAACGTTAAACTACTGCAAGCAAATTTGAAATTGGTATCTATGCATTCTTCATTGAATGTCAAAAATGTCCAAAATTGGTCGAAATAGTGTCTTGACCATACTTTAATTCTTCCTTCTTTGTTTTGGATACACTAAAATGAACATTACAAATGTCTTAATAATTTTGTCCACGAATTTTAAAAGATGTACGAATTTTTGAGGACCCAAGTAAAAAATCTGATGTTTTGTGTTAAAAATGGTTCAGCTAATATGTTTATGTGTATTTTTCAACTCTGTCTCTTTTCATTTTTAATGCTATATGAGATTTATTTTTAATAAATTTGTTGTCTTCTTTTTCCGCTTAGTACGACGACGACACTCGAAAAAATTCGGCAGTCCTTAACTCCTTTACGTTCCAAAAATAAATAATTTAGCGAGCAACTACACTAGTTTAGCAAGCGCATTCGGTTAATAATATATAAGTTGATGACACCAGCTAGTTTTCTTACAAATAAATAATTTTAGAACATTATCATTAGATATTCAAGTTGCAAAAACACAGAATACTTAAAACAGATAAACATTTAGATAATCATTTAATTATTGACATAATTTTAGTCACAAGAATTTGGATACATTTTCGATGTCTAGTATCTCCGCTCAAATCGACTCGTCACAGTTCACACCGAACTGTGGCGCTGTTCTTGCTAGCGGTAGGCGTGCGCTTATCGCTAGTGATGACAACGGAATTTTAAATATTTTGGTATTGAATAGAAGCTTATTTTTACTTTAATATCAAACTGCTTCTAAAATAAAACCGCAAAGACTGAATTACCCGAAAAGGTCGCTTTTCTTCAGCTAAAACAGTTTAATAAAATTTTTAAAATATCCTGAAAATAAAATACTGAACCAGAGTGGATGTTGCTTAACATTGAAAAATCTACAATTATACTCGAAATTTGAAGGTTCTGAGAACTCTTTTTATATATAAACATTTTTCGTACTGACAGTACAGGCGTTGAATCAGCAGACAACGTTTTCCTATGTATAAGGGCTGGTACAACTTTCATACAACTAGACTATAAGATTTCCACTCCCCTCGCCGAGTTTATGTGGAATTTCTAATCATCCGGTAGATCATTTCGTTCCTATGTTTTATAGTACAACCACATGATCGATAAATAAGTTTACAGCTAATGATGAATGCAAGAATATGTAACCCCAAGAGCGTTCCGAGCAGATCACGTATCTTATGTTCGATCTACTTGAAAGGCGGGGAACACTTCTCTGTTTTTCCATGAAAGTCCTTCTTCGAAGCAGACATTTGTGATTTTGATGTCCCGCAATCTGCAGTTTTATTCCTCCAAAAGAACAACAAGATGACAATAAATAATACTAGCAACAATTATTAAACCTTGGTTCTGATAAACAACTTTACGAAATTCTCCAGAGCAAATTCACATGGAAATTATTAAGCATGCGCAATTCAATATAGTATATAGATCATTACAAGTAATTAGTACAGTAAAATGCCGATAATGCGAACTAATTGGGTTTGGATGCCGTCAAAATTATCGATTTATCTGCTTTGAGTCTCCTAGCAAAACCGATATCTGTATGCTGTAATTGCAATGTAAATGTCAGAATAGACTATGGCGATTTGCCCCTGAAATATAATTAAAGGGAAAAAAGCCTCGTAATAAACGAAACACTTTAGCTATAAGGTAAGAAACTCAACTGTAATACAAGTGCCACGGGATAAAGAGGATTTACGTGAACTCCTATTTATTACCATTTATACATATACTTTCATTCTCAATTAAAGAACGCTTTCTTCGTGCATCGCGACGTGGATCCTTTTCTTTCACTAATTAAAAATCTTTACTTTTGTATTTCTTCAGCAATTTTTTTATTTGACCAAAAGCCTCCTAACGAGGAAATGGCCCTCACAGCAAAAACTATATTCCTTTTGTCTCTTTTTCTTATGCAAACATAAAAGCTATCTTTAAATTCAGTAACTCTAGTGTGGTGGTGCAAAGTTCTAATTCAGGGGTTCCCAGACTTTATCCCCCGCGTACCCCTTGATTAATCTTTATATTTTCGAGTCCCATTATTGTCATATCTTCCCCTTTACCAACCATCCGTCTATTAAAAGAAGTTTTTATCAATAATGTAATGTTCAGGGCTTAGGTTAGCTTAAGAGTCAAATGGCTCGAATTAATAACATATGCTGGACTCATTTTTATTTTAGATTTTATTGCGTTTTCACAATAGTATTAGTTCAACTACAGAACAAATTAAATCAGTTTTGTAATAATTTCGCATTAACTTATAAGGAAGCCAAAAATTACACTGTGATAATTAACTTTCAAAGTGGTATAGTTATTAAATAGCAAGTATTAACTAGGGAAATTTTTTTAAAATTCTTTGCCTTTTCTTGCTTCCGCCATTAGCAACTTTGATTTCGCGTATCCCAAACTGGTGCTTCGCGTACCCCCAACGGTACGTGTATCGGAAGTTGTCGACCTCTGTTCTAATTAAAGCAACGTGACACCATAAAACTGATTCCTTAGTTCGGGAAAAAAAGAACATGCCTTTCAGAGTGATCTTGTAATTCATTACCTGGTGAGACCTCTTTAATACATTGCTTGTTGGTACATCGTTCTCATTAATATGTCATTTTATCTTGGCCCCGATTCACTGCAATTCATTTTGATGTTGAAGAATTTTTTATAGCGTCGTAGATATTCGACAGTGCGTCGCCTATTCAGAAATTCCAATACATCGATCTCTCCTTTTTGAGACTTAATTATTATTAAATTTACTTAAACAGTGACTTAATTAGAATCTAAAATCCAACGGTACAGCACACATATCTAAGAGAATTTTTTCGAAAAAAAATTTAAATTTGAAAATTTCTTTATAAACATTTCCGAAAAGGAAAAAAAAACACAAGGAATGTTTTTAACTTCTCTCTATTGTATTGGATTCATTTAAAGCACTGAAATATATCTAAGAGTATTATTAGTTGAATGTAAGATTTAAATTTTATTGTTATATGTTCTGTGATAAAAATTAATGAGGGAAGAAATATATAAATATGTTTTAGGTAGACCGGGGCTAGTTGAGTCGTTTTGTTCTAAGAATTTTTTAAAAAAGGAATCCAATTCTTTTATGAAGACACTATTAGTGTACCTTCAGGAAGAATTCGCCACAGTAAAATTTGAATATATTAACTACAGTATTAATTTAAAACCTCAAACTGACGCCCCCGACTGCGGGGTAAGTTGACCCACTACTAGTATATAAAGCGGCTATCACAAAACATTCTTCTATATTATTATATTTTGTTAATTTTAAGTAACATAATTGTGTTATTATCAACATTATGTGTATTATATGCAAATTTGGTGCATTTCTACTCAATAGAAACTGAGATACAGCTTTTATGGTCATCATCAAATAGTATTGTGTAATTATAATCAAAATTGGGTAGGCATGGTTTTTCATAACAAGTATCTTGCATAATAAATCTGGTACAATAATGTGCCACTGGGAAAGTTGGTCCACCGATCTAACGTGCCCCATACGAAATGGCCCAACTAGCCCCATATCTCCATCTCCATTTTTGTTTCTCATGTGTGTAGGGATTTATTCTGAAAGCATTTCGATAAACAAACAAGCCCTAAAGTAACAATGAAGAACTATCTTTCTGCATATTATTTGTAAAAATGAAAATTGTAATTTATATTCAAAGAAAAAAAAAACGATAAGTGAGGAAATTTACTCAGTTTAGTAAAAATTAGAAAATTCTAGCTGGTTCTTTAATGAACGCTGCTTCTTCAATGACGCTGATGTGGAGGAAGGAAGACGAGAAAATACATACTTGTCTGGAATGACAGCGTTAAATACCGGAAAATTTTGAAAATATCACGAGTGGCCCAACTAGCCCCGGTCTACCCTACTTTAAAAAGGGCTATTGTAATAAAAGCGCAATAATTATCGTTAAGAGATCATTTTGATTTTTATCTAACATTTGGATTTTTTAAAATTTAAAAATAGTAAAAAATTAATTAATACAGTCTGATATTATAAGCAGAATAATATACCAAAATAATAGTTGGAAAATAAGTCTTTACATCCATGCAAAGCTTTTCTTTGGTTGCGAGTCGAGCACGTACGTGTATTTAAGCCCTATGTGTTTCGTATTTACCGATCGAATATACCTTGTTGTTATTTTTCGCAGTTGTAAGTTTTTATTTTGAACTCGAAGTTACGGTTCACAATTCCTCTTTTACGAGTGACTGAAAGGAACTAATAAATGCACTTATTTAAAATCTCGACATTTCCTTCAACTATCTTCTGCTACTTTCCACCATTGATTACGAAATCTTTTTTAAAAAAAATAACCCTATAATGTTTCATTAAGGCTAAAGTAAGTGGTTTATGGTGTTTTGAACAAAGGTTCGATAATACGTCGTTTTGGAGCGGTTCTTTGAAAGATGTTTTACTATTATTCATTGAATTCGAATTTCGTATATTATACTTCCCTTTTTCAGCTACACAGCGTGTTGGAAATGGACCATGTAATCCGTAATCCGATTACTTAAGACAGTGGCGAATCCAGTATTCGGGTCTGGGGGGCGTGAGGTCATAAAAATTTTGTATCTCCATGACGAATGTCAAACCAAACCAAAACACTGTAACTTTACAGACCTTCCTCTCCTGACAATAAGAATCCTAAAAAAACACTATAATACTTTCGATAATTTAATAAAAATTACATAAATAAACTAGCCAAAAATGTTTTCGACCGTGCCAACGCTACAAGTACAAGTGGAATGACTAGAAAAGGAGGAAAATTTTCGAGCCTGCCAAGCCAGAAAGCAATGTTGTCACGATTTTATTACTATTTTTTTAAAATGAAAATTAAGAATAAACAGTTGTAGTGATTTTAAATTAAATCAAGAATTTTGGTTTAGCTCTGGAGGGCTGCAGCCCGATAGCCTCCCTGGATTTGCTACTGACTTAAGGGCATCATTCCTTTCTAAACTATATACATTTTTTTAGAAAGTTTCTTTATCTTCAAATTAATCGTCATTTTCAACTTCGTCATTGATTCTTGTTCATAAATATCTCTGCTAAACGCATGGATGAGCGATCCATCTTGAGATTTCCAAATTACTTAATATCAGACAACAAATTAACAAAAATTAAAGAAACGAGGCACTGAAGGTAAATAGAAACATTTAAGTACAGCACTGTTTCAAACAATTCCTAGGAACGAATCCACTCACATTGTATATAGTCCTGGAGTTGCTGGAACTCGGCAGGTGATAGTTTTTCCCACTTGAGGCTCATGGTATGCAGTTGCTGCTGTTGTTGAGCGGGCATCTTCCCTCCCTCCTTTAATGTCGCTTTCACCACAGCACGGGCGTGGAGGGAAAGCCCTTTCGCAGTGGGACTGCGCGGTCCTCAAGAGAAGCTGCAGAGGACGCGCCGAAGGGCATCATTTCCTGCAGGAAAGAGAGAAGATGAATTATTAGAAGAATTATTAACCTTTTCTTATGAACAATTTCTCCGCTACTTTCGGATATCATACCTTATGAACATTGGTCTTAAGATTACGGAGGTTAAAAGAGCAAATTATCCTTAAACATTTATTAATAAAATGAAACAAAAATCTTAAAAACACATTTTTATTGAAGTAAAATGTAGAATTTTTAAAATAAAAAATCTGGAGGGTGAAACAGAAACTGAAAAGTTGTGAGAAAGTGATAGAACTGCACTAAGTAAATTGAAATTTATAATCTATTTTCTGAGGAATTCTTCTGTCGAACATTACAACAGAAAAAAATATAACCACTTTAATATGAGCAATATGGATGAATCAGAAAATAAGAAAAAGTAATAAAAGCTATACTAAATTAAATATGATTTTTGCATTTTTTTTTTATCCTTTCGTGATGAACTATTATCTTAGTTGAATATTTCATTATTTCTGAATTTTTATTTTATTTTATTTTATTTATTTATTTATATATTTTTTGGATTCCTTTCTTCATTTATCAATTCATATACTTTTTGGATTTTGTCAATGCCTCCCCCATATCTTTACTCAACCAGAGTTTAGGCAAAACGCCCTTGTTTTAGAGCATCCCAGATTAAAGCTTAGATGGTTTGATTACTTATTTATTTACATATATTTTGGATTTCTTTCTTCATTTATCAATTCATATACTTTTTGGATTTTGTCAATGCCTCCCCCATATCTTCACTCAACCAGAGTTTAGGCAAAACGCCCCTGTTTTAGAGCATCCCAGATTAAAGCTTAGATGGTTTGATTACTTATTTATTTACATATATTTTGGATTTCTTTCTTCATTTATCAATTCATATACTTTTTGGATTTTGTCAATGCCTCCCCCATATCTTTACTCAACCAGAGTTTAGGCTAAACGCCCTTATTTTAGAGCATGCCAGATTAAAGCTTAGATGGTTTGATTACTTATTTATTTACATATATTTTGGATTTCTTTCTTCATTTATCAATTCATATACTTTTTGGATTTTGTCAATGCCTCCCCCATATCTTTACTCAACCAGAGTTTAGGCAAAACGCCCCTGTTTTAGAGCATCCCAGATTAAAGTTTAGATGGTTTGATTATTTATTTATTTACATATATTTTGGATTTCTTTCTTCATTTATCAATTCATATACTTTTTGGATTTTGTCAATGCCTCTCCCCATATCTTCACTCAACCAGAGTTTAGGCTAAACGCCCTTATTTTAGAGCATCCGAGATTCAAGTTTAGATGGTTTGATCATTTAACTCTTGTGGAGACATCAGATTTATTTTAATTACCATTGTTGCTTCCGAAGTTTCACAGACAGAGCAAACCCAAGTGGGTACGAATTTTTTTTTAAATAAAAATATTAGGATGAAATTGATTTTGTAATTCAAAATTCCCATACAGTTCATTGCCGCTTTGACCGTCACGTCTGCTTTCTTTTTCCACACCTTTCAGAAAAGACATTAATCACAATTAAGGTGTTTTCCGACAGCCACTTTTTCCTGACAGCAACACAAATGCAAAAGAATTTTCGGAACGAAGTCCAATTAAAATTCATTTTTGGAGCCTTAACACATAATCATCGCCTCAAGGTCAAACAATGCACAGCTTGTAAAAAACACGCATGTAAACATATATCCACTCTTTTTCATCACACAGCGTGCACCAATTCCTAAAATAATTGGCACTAACGCAGACAACAGGCAGCCTAATTAGCAGTCTTTCGGGACTGGCAGCGTGTTTTAAATGCTGTCGTAACTCTTTTTTTAGTATTTAACTTTAACCGTGCGGTCTAATAAACTTTCTTTAACGAAGGAATTATTCCTACCCTATCAACGAAAGATTTAAAAGCCAGCTAAGCTATTTTTAAGTGCGTAATGCAAAGACATCACAAAAAACGGTTTTGTGGCGTTAAAAGAAAAACATTTTTTTTACATCATGCGAATTTAATTGGGGTATATTTTTTAAAACATATCACGATTAATCATGAATTTCTCAAGCCCTCGTTTAGAAAGAGAAAAAAACTTTATTGCTTTATAAAATGCTTTCTAAACCTGCGTTAGTTCGTCGGGGTATTTCACCACCATAACACAACTATTTCCAATCGTATTTGCTAGATTTCTAATAGTTTATGCTTATTAATGTTTTGGCGTGGGCTGGTATTCTGCTGCACTAATCTATAATAGTAGAATTACGCAGAGAAATCGGTGACGACCACGAGCTCTGGTTAAGTGCCAAAGAGATTCAAAGGATTTTTCTACAAATCAGCATACACAGGGATACTGTTTGGATTCTGTGATGATTTAATATCATATAGGAGTTATAAAAGAATTAATTTATTTTCCCAATATAATCTCAGCGTTTCTTTTTGTTTCTTTATTTCTTTTGTGACTGCTTTTTTTCTCCGAGTGTCGGGTAACACTGAATCATTTGCTAAATTATAAGATCTTCAAAGCAGTTTCCTTTCTTTTTTTATGTTGATTCATTGACGGACGATCAAATAGAAGTTATATAAGAATTAATTTATTTTTCCATTTTCCGGAGATATTTTTGTTGAATTATGAAAAGTATCGCTTGTTTAGTTTCTTTCTTTTTTCATTCATCCACGCGGAACTCCAATCTGTTACCAGTTGGAAGTTAATGTCAATTATTCATCAGTTCTGTTTTCCATGCTTCCTTCATAAATAAAATTCATAATGTAAATTGCAGTTCGACAACTACTATTCGAAAATTTAAGTTTCAAAAATATCAATCTGTCGAAAACCCCTAATGGTTTTTTCTCTTAGAGGGAAGTAAAAGTTCTGATCACTGCAATACTGATATCTTTCTGAATCTTGATGATATTTGACTGGTTTTTTACGTAAGTTGTCCTACATATCTGGCTTTGAAGTTATGAAAGAAAAATTACGCTATGTCTCGCGCATGCGCAGTAAAATAATATTTACTACAACTACTCATATTTTCTCTAATATTCAAAATTTTTATACAATGCTTTTCTAACATATTTTCATTTCTTCTGTAAGTTTTGTATGATATAATAAAAAACTCTGCATGTTATAAGCAAAAAGCAGGCGGGAAAATTTGGGATTTTTTAAGAAAACCTTTATATCTTCCCGAATATTTGTGCTGCGTTTACAAAAACTCATGTAAATAATACGCACTTAAAGCATAACCATTGCTGAAAGTTTCATCCCGTTATAAGCTTCACTTGAAGCGGTGTGTGCCAAAATAAATTTCATCTTCATCAATTTGTAGACGGTCCCCTAATTACCCTCAGGACCGAATCTTCATTGTAAAATGTGAGTTAGAGTCTATTCTTTACATGATCGAATTTCAAGGGCAGTCAGTTAGACTTTCAGGAGAAATTCTAAGAAATGTGAAAATCCGAAAGTGTCCGGATACTTTTGATCAGATAGTGTATGTCATTTTCTGTCGGTCCCTTGAAAGACGTTTAGATAGTGCTTTACTGTAATTTATTTTTGATGAAAAAAAAATTCTTTAGAATTTTATATCTTGTAACTTCTTAAAAGTGTATAGCGTTTCAAAAAATGGAGATGTAATGCAGTCGAATGATGCCCTCATAGGTAGGGTCGCCATACATCCCGTATATACGGGACTGTCACCGCATTTCATTACTGAGTCCCGTATTACTATTTGTCCCGTTTTCGGATGACTCTCAAGCAAGTTCCTGAATGGGAAGAAATAGAACGTACTATTGCATATTTACAAGTAAGAAATTTCTATGTTGGCAACACTGAGAATCTTTTCAACCAGTTTGTGTATCTAAAAGATTACTTAGAGAAAAATGATACCAGCCAAAACTGCGAAACAACTATGAAATTGAGTATGGAAGAGAAATGGCCGAAGTTTTTGCAGATACAAAGTATAATGTTCAGAAGTCATGACTAATAAAGCTATACGAACATGTATTTGTCATTCCAGCCACAATGCAAATGTGGAGAGAATATTTTCCCTAATATCAGTTCAATGGTCGAGCGAAAGAAACATGTTGTTTGTGGAGGCAGTTGAAGCAATTTTGATTTGTCATTATAATTTTAAATTGACTTGCGTCGAATTCAATAATTATGTGAAAGAGGAAAATGATATAATTAAGAAAGTAAAATCACTTTTATAATATGCATGGCTTAAAAAGGAATTAACCTTGAATCTTTTTCTATTCTACGTGTTCATTTTATTAGATTGCTTAGACTTAATTGACTTTTTATCAGAGTGAAATAACCTATTACCTACCCACTTTTTCCGCGTATTATTTATTTACGTCATTGGTAATTATGACAACCCTACTTAAAAGGTTACCCATACTTCCATATTTCGCCCGGACAGTCCAGATTTCAAGCTCACATCCGCGCTATTAACCCGGAGCTTCAAACTGTTTGCATTTACACCAGAGAATCCGGCGAGAGAGAAATTGAATTCTTGAAAATTCGTTGTTTAAATTCGTAGAATATTTCATATATCTGCCTGGCATATCGGCTCCATCTGAACGAATTTTTTCGATGATACAGCTGTGAGAGGAAGGCCGTCAGTGGCAGTTGTAAAAGAACTGCTGAACGTCAAAGTGAAGTCCGTTTTACCCTGTCCAGAATTCTACTAAAAATGATAAGAATTTCCTTAATATAACTATCTCACCCGAAAACTGTCTATCGAGCAAAACCGGAAAAGATGATGAGAAAGTGGATTAAAAGAGGAAACTGACCAAGATCAAACTGAAAATTAAAAGTTTTTGGCAGTTTTGCTTTCTTATATTTTTCAATAATGTCCCTTTGATCCAAGAATTAATAAAAATTGTATTTTCTTTGCATTCTGACATCCTAATTTTTTTCACTGCCTCAAACTCTGCGTGAATGTTATAAAAGAAGCAGCTATTAGAATTTTATACTATACTTTGACCCCCAACCCCCAAAACGCACCTCACTTGCCGTGGCCTTTCCGGATTTCAACAAATGAAATTATGGCAACCTTATGTATACGTGATTCATGACAAATTATTCTGGTATTGATTGCAGATATTTCAGAATTATTAGTATGTGTAGGCTTCTATGACATCAGCCAGCCAGCCGCTGAGACGGCCGTCGAATTATATGTATAGTGTTTCGAATTACGAATGGATGTGGCTGTTTGTTGGCCTAATAATGTTGTAACGTTAATTGTGTAACGATTTAATAACGTTAGTCGTTAAATTAATTTAGTATTTTT
Organism: Araneus ventricosus; assembly: GCA_013235015.1. Classification (NCBI taxonomy): domain Eukaryota; kingdom Metazoa; phylum Arthropoda; class Arachnida; order Araneae; family Araneidae; genus Araneus; species Araneus ventricosus. The sequence goes on along the minus strand of BGPR01001673.1, from coordinate 105,279 downwards.
TGCAAATAATTTTTTAAATTGATTTCTTTTGTCTGTTTCTGTGATTGGCGACATATCGTATTTTCTCCTTCTTTTTTTTAGCATTCTTTTTAAATAGAACTCAGTAGAACTTTTGTAGTGATGAGTCATGGTTTTCTCGGCAATCGTTGTCGATTTTGTTTTCAGTAACACATAATATTTAAAACCCCTCTAAATTAAAAGAATAATGATGGGTAAGGGAATTTTAATCTATGCTAAGTGAGGCAATTATGCATTTGAAAAGATAAGACTTGGAAGCAAGCCATAGAGAAAATTACAGTCTGTCCCAAGAAAATTTCCATATATGAATGCCTAGGACTTCCTCGAGTATTCTTGCATATATCACACAATTCAGTGCATTCACTATTCCGAACGACAACTATTCGAAACGCTTCCATTACCAAAACAGAGAGGGTTGCTGATTAAAACTAACTACAAGCGATAAGTCGAGACTGTCGTAAAGATAAATTGACTTACAGATCTGTCGTCCTCCAAATAGTTTACCGTCATCGGCTCGAGAATATAAGATGATTACAAGTGCAAAAGGAATATCGATCCATTTCCCGCCCTTTTCCATTCCATTCCATTCTCCAGAGATGAGTCAATGAGATCTCCTGGCGTGCCTTGCGATTCAGCATCATAAGTGAATAGAACCAATAGAAAACGACTCCGGCTAAGCCGGGTTTAAAATGCACCCGAGACTATTTATTTATTGCAATAGCTTTTCAAAATAACGCAGCTGTGTTATTGGAGGTAGCTAACAAATAGCAGGAGGCTTCCGATCTGTGCATACATCACCTCTAGTTTGAATATCGTTGAGTTATTCGAAATAATTCGGTCGGGTTGCTTGCAAAAGTTTCGTTCTTGTTTCAAAATAAATGATGGAATGTGGAGGTTGCTTTAATATGCTGGTAGATATTGATATGGAATTTCTCGTAACATCGTGATTTGTCGACATATCCTGAACAAGTTAAAGAAGATAAAATACACAAATTTTGTTTCAAATTAAATTAAAATGCGGATACGTTTCATAAATCAATCGAATCAATTATACATTTGTGTATCCTCATGTTTCTTGGATGCTAAGGTTAGGATATTAAGTACTGAGCGAGTTAATTTGAATTTATTTAGATATTTGAAATCGACATTGCGTAAAATTGTTTCATATGCTATGCAGAACAATTCAGTAAATACGATTCTTAGGGAATTCTGTGTGTCTTTAAACTTATGTTCAGCGCAGCATGACTAAATAGGACTCTTACACCAAGAAACCAAACAAACACAGGAAATAGTATTGAAATATTCTATTACAACGAAAATATGAAAATAGTAGAAAAGTTAGTAATTAAATAAAGAGTTAATTATAGGTACTTTATACACAAATGCATAATTGGATATGAAAGACATCAGTAAAGGAAAATTTTCATTCATGAAGATTTTTATTCATATAATTAAAAAGTTATAGAATATTGGAAAATTTTATACCCATAAAAATTATCACATATGTCCGTTCCAGACCTGCCAACCTCCAGATTTAAAAAAGAGGGAGACGTTTTCTATTATACATACACGATCACAAATGCGCAGCAGGGCCAACATTTACTTTATTAAACTCATATACAAATAAGGTGGCGGGGGCCTAATGAGACAATCTTTTATTTTGACTATATTTTTCTCAAAATTTTATTTTTTTACAAAAAAAATAAAATTTATTCATTTTTAAAAATTGCTCACCTGGGTTTTAAAATAATATGATCAGTTTTTTTAAAGGACACTTTTTTTAGTCCTAAATCTTCCATACATATTTTATATCTAGACAGTATTACCAATATAAATTATTGCCTTATATATTTTTTGTACTTCAGAGCTTTAATTTATGGATTTACATTTTTCCATATATGTATTTCTTGCTTATAGTTTTTTTCATATTTACAGTTGAGTTCTATTAACAAATAAGTCCTATTTACAAATTACATGATAATGTGCTTTTACTCCGTTAAAGAAGAAGTTGTTGCAGAATTTGCCGGAAGCAATTCAAAACTCAAACGTGCAAATGGTAGAAAATGCATACGATTTATCTTTTTTTCGAAGCCATAATAAACGAATATCCCTCAGAATAGGCCTTGGTAAATACAGTCTGGAATTTCTTTTTAGATTCTTTCGATGACACCAGATCTGGACTGGTGAAAAAAGAAATGCACACACAAAAAATTTTTAATATATATATATATATATAAGATCAGGCTTTAAAAAGGTGAAAGGCAGTCCATTTTGATCATAGAAGAGACCATTTTTGCTTAAATCTTCTTTTATTCAAGCATTACGTTATTTCTTCATAGGTAAAGTACTTAATTTTTACGTAGCTCCATGACCAGTATTCAGAAGTTTACGCCCGAGCGGCGCGTTGTTGTTGAAAGCTTACATGCTGGCGTGAAAAAAGGCCGAAATGAATGCGCAGAACGCTTAAGTACCTAGAAGAGGGAATTTCCCCTTTAGAACTCGTGACTTGAAAAGAAAGTTGTAGTGCGTTTATTATGATGAAAGTAGAAGTATTTAAAATGAGGTGTCGTTAAGATTATTTAGGAAAGTTAAAAAAGTAAAATATCACATATATATATATTTCGGCCATACCCTTAACACGACAAGATAGGCAAAAAGAGATAAACAAATTCTCCCTATAGCGCTAAACAGTCAAAGAAGTGCATGCGCCGAAAACCCATGGCGATAATCACTAGTCAACAAGCTTGGACACGATACCGCGGCAAAGAGCTAATGGAGAATCCGTAGGGGAATGACGTCACGAATTCGAAATTTGATGAGAATGTGATTGCGGCAAGCTCTGGACTTATCTTTCGTCGCTCTTTTACTGCTTTTTTTATTATTACTATTTATTTGCTCCGATTCCTCGAAAATACTAAAAAGCGGGAGGAAATCGGTGAGAATCGGGAGAAATTGTTAAAAAGCTGGAGACTCCCGCCAAAAGCGGGAGAGTTGGCAGGTGTGCCGTTTATTTTCATTAAAAAAATAGTCCGCCAAGATAAATTCGAGATCTATGAGAACCGCGTTGGTCTCGCGGAGGAGTCTCGGTTTGGGAACAGGAGGATTGTGGGTTCGAAACTTGATTCCATGGTTGATTCACCATATGTACAGACCTTGTGCATATTAAATCGTAATGGCTCAAACGACCTCTCGCTGATGTGGTGCGGAATTTTGATCTTCTGGAGACATCTTGGAGAAGTCCTCGTCATCTAACGATAGTTCAAAATTACGAGATCCGCCCTAAACTAGCCTTTGTGTAGCTTCAAAACGGGGCACTAAAATATCTAAACTAAAGTAAACAACTGAGATCTATACGAAGATATGAGGTCTGTTATGACCACAAGAGTTCTATAGAAGTTTCACCTGTCCAATACCAAATTAAAGATTCTAGCGTCTCTGAAACAGTTTCTTCTCCTAATCCGGTGAACTTAACGTCTACTGCTCAATTTCTGTCGACACTTTTAATCTTCCTTGCCTTCATGTTTTTGTCGTTTCTGCCTAACTCATTTCCAAAGTCTGTAGAGAATTTTTACCTCTTTCAGTGTCTGAATTTACTTTTAATGAATACGTTTATAGAAGGAAACAAAAAATAAAAATTTGATACTAATTTTTGCCATCCTTTAATCATTTAACAGAAAGGACAATGTTTGTGCGCGTGCCTGCGTGGGATGTCCAGACGAATCTATCGCAATGACAGACATGAAATTTGGCACACAGATAGTCGTAAAGGTGACTCAATGCACCTCAAATCCGGAATTTTAAAATTTAATCTAGAAATTTTTTATTTAATGTTTTGTGTTGTTTGGGGTCATTTTCGGGACGTTTACGGCTGTATTATCTTTTATAATGATAGTTGAAAAACAATCGATGCACCAACCTATAGAACAAACAATTTTCATTCTAATGAAGTTTGTTTTGAGCTTCAAACGTAATTTACTGAATTTTGAGAAATTTTTAAAAAATAGTGAGTTTTGCCATCGAAATTTCATTTTTGTTTTTAAATTTGCTGCATCCGACTTTCTAATAGCACTATTATTTTCAATTTTTTTCTACTTATAATTGGAACGGTTCTGTCGGATTTAAAGCAAGAACGGTTAAAATATCTTTTCCCGTTTTTTAAAATTAATATTTTCCTGGTCAATTGAAAGATATTTTTCTCTAGACAGCACTCTCCCGCGAAAGTTTCTCCGGAGCCTACCCAATATGCATTGTTGCAATTTCATTGGCTGACGGTGCAGAGCGCAGGATACGTCATAACCTTCAACTTGAATAATTTCGATTATCATTGTCGGCACTGTCTTAACGTGGCATGTTTTGCTTGCTTTATAATAATCATTTTCACGTTACAATTTTTTAATAATGTTTCGGATTAACGTACTCTGTATTGTTCTTCTACAGTTGAAATGTCATTATCGCGAAGAAAAATAAGCGGAAAAATCAATGTGTATCTTTTGTTTTGTTTTCAGAACTTTTTCATGTCATTATGGGCGTTTTTTTTCATTTTGTTGAAGTCCTGGTTCCACGGGCAACGCCTTGCGCTTACTGCTAGTTAATAATATGTTAATCTCTTATGCAGGGATTTTGAAAAATGAGTACCGCCCAGTCGCATGGTATGCTGAGTCGCATTCCTTAATGTGGAAGTCGGGAAAACAATGGCAACATAATTTCTTTACACAAAATCATTGAGAAAGTCATGCTGTTATAAAATGCTTGATTAAAATTATATATATTTGTGGTCCAGAAATATTTTTTTCTCCACAGATGGAGTTGCGAAGCCGAAATGATGTCTAGGGAGTGGCGGTTTTTCGCACAGGCGCTAGAAGCGGTCTCCTCGTGCTTTGAGACTCTAAGGGGCCTCAAAATGAATTTGACGTACATGGTAGTGCTTCGACATTATTTAGGGTAAGAAGGCTGAAAATAATTTTGTGCCTGTGGCCTCATATCGTCAAAATCCGGGACTGCATAGGGGAAGAATTTTTTAAAAGAAACTAAGTCCTTATGTATGAAATAAAAATATTAAACACTTTTTCTTATTTCACTTATATTTGAAATTGATATGTTTTTATGCAAGAAACTCTAGAGAGTATGATTTTGCTGCCAAAAGGGTTAAAATAGTTTCTCAATTTGCTTTCAGATATTTTACAAACAATAAAAATTAAACAGATAAATTAATATTTTTAGTATTTCGGGGCTTCAGTAGCATACGAATAAAAGAGTATATTCTTCTAAACAGCTTAAACTTACGGTAATCTTATTACTAGAAGTTTATATTGGTTCAAATTGATTCATATGCTGACAGAAAAAGAATATCAAGTTTTTTGTTCTGTGAAGTATCATCTATAATTTTATTTTTACAAATTACACTTTAAATGAATGAGAAAATTAAATCTTAAATTTAACTACCCAAAACTTACAAAAGCTTCTTCAATTTTTTTCATCATGTTGAAAGATATTGCTTTGAGAATAACAACGATATATATATTTGAATAACAACGATTGTATATGCTATTGCAATCAATATGATAATTAATTTTTATTAACTTATTCATTATTTAACCGACATATTCAGAATTTATCGAATTAATAGTACAGTTAAACTTCAATTAACCGTCACCTTCTGGACCAGGGCTGTGACGGATAACCGAGTAGACGGATAACAGAAATCTCTTAATTCATATGAACAGTAACGTGTACACAGTTGCAGTATGCACAGGAACGTGATTTCACTGTTGTTTTGGGATGAAAATGAAAATAAATTCCTTTAAAAGTGAACAATACATGCATGTTGTATTTAATTTTACAAAATGATCAATTAAAACTTCAGTATAAGAGAAGTAATGTATAGAAATGCATGGTAAAACTGTAGTGCGCTTAAACGCAGTTAATACATGGGAGCAATTATTAAATTAAATTATATTTCAGGAACGATTTGGTCATATTTAAATTCAAAAGAAAGAAAGGCGTTTAGAATCACAAACATCAAACTTTGATTTGATTTGATTGGGGGGTTTTGGGGATTTTCAGCAACAAAGGCTATTATTCCCTATTCATTCCAAAGTTCTTTTCAATCCGTAATCAAACCAGCGGGAGTGGCCTCCCCTAAACTTTCTCGTATACTTTTCAAACATTTGTCATTTCGCTTCCCCTGCGTTGATAAAAAGTTCGAAACAACTGTAACCCAGAATGCAATGACTATCAGAAGGTTTTTCATTGTTGATTACAGTGATAGTAAAATATTGAGGTGAAGAATCATATTCAAAAAGATACGTATGTATTAAAACTTCGCAATATTTATTTTTTTATCAAACTCGAGCAATGCGAGTTCCGCGTGCGGAGAAGAAAACATAATAGCTTGCGCATGCGCAGAGATTGCTTGCAATACGCAAGTAAAACGAGACACCCTAAATGTTTGCTTCCTTACAAAATCTCGCCGCCAGAATTGGTTTTTGGCAAACTGCCAAGTCTTCGGAGTATCCTTTGCATAGGCATTTACGCATGCCCATGGAGTTGGAACAAGTATGCTATTATACAGATCGACAGACAGTCAGCCCGTTGACGGATTTGGCCCAAAATTTTATACGGACCTACATTCATGACGATAAAACTGTGTACCAAATTTTATCCATCTGGCTTTTCAAGCTTTTGAGTTATAGCGTTCGCATGACCTCGAACATACAGACAGACAGACTTCCCGTTGACGGATTTTGTCCAAAAGTTGATAGAAACCTACAAATTATGTTTAAAGACTATATACCAAATTTCATCCCCGTACCTCTAATAGTTTTCGAGTTATCGTGTTCACAGACAGAGACATAATTCCAAAATTGTGTTTTTCGGACTCAGGGAGGTCTAAAACGTGGAGATTCGCCAAAATCTCGAGTTCGAATTTTTTGAAGATTACAATACTTTCTCTTTGTATACTTCGTATACGAGAAAGTAAAAAGAGTTGAAAATTGCCATCAAAAGACGGGCTAGATTATTGCCGATCTGATTCGGTCAAGAGAAAAAAAAAATGGCACCCTCCGAGAAAAGTCTCCATATTCTTTTCCACATCAAACTTTTAAGGTTGAAGGGTGTGTCACCGGCGTATGATCCAGAATTGAGTTCCTAGCTTGTGCCGGGTTCAAAAATTATTAGAACAACATCAAACATTATTCATCCGTATCGTTTCTACCATAACAACTCTTTTTGTTGCCAGTTTTGGAAACTAAACTTCGCGACAACAAAGATTATATCATACGCAGAGAGACCTGTTACAAAACTATAAACCTACGTTACTTTTTAGTCGATGACGGATAACAGAAACTGACGGTTAATTGAAGTTTCTTAGTATGTTCTTATGTGCAGGATGGGTATTTTAGAGTATTGCAATAAATATTTCGCAAAAGAAAGTGCTATTCCATTATCGAAACCCATTATTTAAGTCTGCAACGTCGTGTTTCGAAATTCCTGCATGAATTCACAAAGAGCAAAGCATTCCGCCACACGCACAGATGACAGAGATTGGCTCATAACAATCGATTAGTCTACTCGATAAAAGCTGATATAATCGATTTCCTGACAAACAACATAGCTCTTTTAATCACCAGAAGTATCCCGCCGGAAATCCTTGACGTCATACTGAAGAAGAAAGAAAAAAGAACGTCATTTTATACGAAAGCCTCTCCTATTTTTCTGTTGTAATGTGAAGCTTTTACAAGTTCTCCAGTGGCAACAGAAGATTAATCATTCATTTCCTGTTTTTTTTTTTTTTTTTTATTGTGGATCAGTTTACTTTTATTTCTAGAGTATAGAATGATTATATAAACAAACTGAATGACACAGCAGCGAACTTGGAGGATTTGGATTATTTATTTTCTGATCGCATTTCAGTCGTTACCTAATTAAGTATTGCCACAGCTTTGCATGTTATAAACAAATTATGCGCATAGTTACATCAGTGGATTCTGCGGATGTGGAAATCGTTATCGTGCATTTAGTTGCAAATTCGTTAATACCATGGTTGGACAATTCACCATAAGATAGTTCTTCTAAACAATTATCCAGTACAGACACTTCATTTTGCATACTGCCTACAAGAAGAATTATGTCGAATAAAATTAATTTGGAATACGAATATTACTATGGAAATCTGATTTTTGTCCTTAATATGTTAATGACACAGGCCCCCTTCGTTCTATGACACATTAAAATAAAAAGACATTTTTAATGTCTTATTAATGCAAGTATCAATTTATATGCTTGTGACCTCTTTTATTCAAAATACAAATATAATACCTTATTAGCACAAGATATTGTGCGATATCTCCACAATGTTGCTTGGTGTTCTGAATGCCGGACAATGTTGTGCAGATATTCTATCAATATTGTAGAGCATTGTGTGCTAATAGGGTATTCTTTATTAGAAATTAGAATGCGTGAGTATAACAATTGCTATCTGTTTCTTTGTTTATAATTATTATTATTATTTATATTTTATAACTTGATAGTTTTGGTTATAATTTTTACTATTATCTCCTCGTTATTTTCAGGACTTCATTATTACTGAATACTGAAGCAGTAGGTGTCTACAACCAACCAAACGTCTTTTTAATATTTTATTTTTAAGTATTTTTAAAACGGATTTGAATTTTAAATTGTTTGTGCTGTCCTAAAAAAAATTCTATGTTCTACACATGCCCATCACCAATGAATGAGAATCTTCACAATTAGTTAACACCAATGCATACCGTTAAACTTTCCAATAAAAAGTAATGATAAAAGACTTATACAAAAGTATAGATATTTTTGGTCCCATTCGAGATGTCAGTATATCGCCTAAAAGCACTCTTTGGCAGGGTTGTCGATTTTTTTGATTTTTTTTCCAAAAAAATCGATTTATTTGATTTAAATCGGATTTTTTTATTTAAATCAAGATTTTTTTTATTTTAATGATTTTTTAAATCTATAAATATATTTAACATTTGTATATTAGACAATGAGCCCTACAGTCATAGAATTATATATATATAACAACATACCGGTCATTAAGTTGTACTTTCTTTAAAAAACACATAAATTAAAAAAAATTATTTCAAACATGTAACAACTATTTAAGAAATATTTGTAAGCGCGCACACACACACACAAACATTGCCTTTTATAAGTATAGATCATAGTTTAAGAGATTGCACTATGTAGATGTTTGCATTTCTTTTGGAACATTTATATGTTTTACGTAATTTTTTTACATTTGAACATTATTGCAATATAAACACTTTGTTGTCCCCAAAACTATTTAGTTTTCTCCAATATTAAAACGAAACTCACTGCATTTTACTATGTTCTTTCTTTGTGATCATGATCCTTTCACAATATTTATTTTATTTTATAAAAAGGAGCATCTCATATTTTGCATTTTATTGTGTTGCTCATTAGAGATTTATTTAAAATCTAATTTGCTTCGTTCTCAATAATAAAGATAGGGAAGTATTCTAGTTACACCAATTCAATGAAATATTTTTGTTTATGTTCTATATATTCTTTGAATATACATTTAAAAATATTTTAAAATCACTATTTAAAGATACATGAACAATTTTATTTCATTAAAGCACATTAAATTGATATTTAAAATAAAGTGATTTAAATCAGTGACTTTTTAAAAAAAATCAGTTGATTTAAATCGCGATTTAAATCAGTGATTTTAATCAACTGATTTAAATCGCCGCAACCCTGCTCTTTGGCGACCAGCGTTTTCACTTAGAGTACTGTTTGTATTTATTTTCATTTAAATATCTTGTGTTTAACTTGCTTTTAATGGTATTCTGGGCATAGTATTTCCTTACCAGTGTATACCAAACATAGTTCGAGCATCGAATTAATTATACTTATAATCGCACTTATAATCTAAAATTAAGTCACTCATATATACAAAAAATGATCGGTAATTCATTAACTTCTCAAGTGTTCTATGGGCTCCTAGTTGAATCAATACGTCAACACATTCCCAAAATAGAAGGGGGTCATTTAATTAGACAGTAAAGAATACCACACTGGTAAGGAGTTAAACTTTGAATTGTGATAGGCGTTTAACCCTTTGAGGACCACCACACGCTCACGAGCAGCTGGCACACCCGTTTGACAGATGTCCTCAAAGGGTTAAACTGCGCTATTTTAAAATCTTTATCCGTGTTCTGTACATTGTGTCAATGCTTTTCCTAATCACGGGTTTGTGATCTCACCTACAATTGAACAGGAGATGATGATAATTCATCAAATCCAATAATGTACTTCCTGAATTGAAACATGCTCATAAAAATATACGGATAATAAGTAGAATTATTCAATATCGGAGTGTGGAATGTATTATCGAATACGTTTTAGAATTTATTTCATATCTTAGCGAATCTTTATTTACTGATTCAATAAAAATCCAGTGCAGTAAAATAAGAAAGCAAAGCATCAACCTAACAGAGTGACGATGTATGTCAAATTATATTTTGGGATAAAAGAACAATGATTATAAATGTATCAATTATAAAACTTTTTCATCATTGCTTATTTCTGATGTTAAACCTTAAACCGAAATACTTCGAATAATTCTTCACAATTTCAGTAAAATCTTGCTTTACAATGAACCTCCTCCATATGAAAAACATAAGCAACATCTACATACGTTATATTTAATAATATAAGAAAAAACACGATTAAATGTTTGAACAATCAATGTAAATTATTTGTATATTATTACAACAAAGAAAAGTGTTATTGTAAATTATATTTAAAATATTTAATAAAAATTCTCTAAATGATGAAAGACATCGCTCGGCAGTTAAGCAGGCAGTAGTCAATTGGAATGGAAGTTATCATCAAAAAACATTACAATTTCGCTTAATTTTCAGTTAATTAAAATTTTCATTCATATATTAAAATAATAGCTTCATAGTGCACAATCCTACCTTTCAAAATAAATTACCTAATTTGGTAACTCTAATAATACCTAATTTGGTAACTCTAATAATACCTAATTTGGTAACTCTAATTTCAACAATCTGCTCTGTTAGCATACAATAGCACAAGAATTTGCGTTAATGCGTATGATTAGATTTAAAATTTACTCCTTCCTTGGAGTAATCGGACGACTTCACCTGTCCGATTTGCCCTTCTCCTTCAAATTAAGAAAAGGAGAAAGTCAAATTTGGATAAACTCTGTTTAGATAGGTTGCCATGCATTTTTTAGCGTATGTATGCGCAACTACCAAGTTTCCTAATCGAAAATGGAAAGGAAGCCATAATCGTTTTTACATTCTCGTATCTTGAAAAAGTTTGTTTACAGGTACCAATGCGTTTGTAATGTTACTCATGCAAACAGTGAATAAGAATCTTCATTTCTTCTTGCCATATAAAGGAAAGAATAAAGCTATGAAAATGAATGGAAATAGTCTTCATCGTTCCGAAAGAAATGATCAACTCCATTATGTGATTGGACCTAATGTTAAAGACAGACACAACATACCAACGGTATTTTTAATTTTATATGCAATATAAAACCAATGAATTAAGTCTTGAATGCTTCCATAAATTTCGAAATAAACAAATAATGAATTCCTTGACTTTTTTGAAATTTGTAATTTCTAATTTTCGGCAAGGGAAAAAAATAGCAAATCAGTTAACTTCATTTGGACGGAGAAAGTAAATTAAAGTTATAACTGATTAGAAGTTTTAATTAATCCATAAATTAATAATTCTTGACGGAAAATTATGTGGGTGGCCAATATACCTTCTGGCTCATATGGACGACAAGCTACTGAAGAACTTCCTTCCTGTTCATTTCCACTAGCTCCCACATTTGATCACCAAGAAATTGCGGGCAGAGAAATAACCTATATCTCCTTTTCTGGTAATCGATGCCGCGAACACTCCCAGGGGATGGAACCCCCTTCCCATTCCATTTGGGCTGTGGGAAAGAACATGGAGGTATCGCGCAAAAGCTGATTGAAGACATTAATTTTCCTTGACAGGCCACGGCTGGGCTGGAGGTGTCATGCTCCGGGGCGATTGAGTGCGAAGTCTCAAAAGCACTCGCAAGCCTGACAGGAAACTTTTCACTTAAAAAACTTTGCTCAATCACCTGTCAGGAAAAGTTTCCGTTTTTCCTGCCTATCGGAAAAGTGGATGGAAGGTCTGTTGGAGTTGATGAAGTGGGGGCGGACGCGTTGGCTCATTTGGTGAAATTGGATTTGAATGTCGGGAAGTTGTGAATTTAGTAGATTTCGTTTGGGTTTGATATCAGCTTGGGGGTATTTTTTGGACATTTTGTGAAGATAATGGAAGTTATTAAGAAAATAGTGATTTTTTAAAGATGAATTTCTGTAAATACAAAAAGGATTTTGAAATCACAGATATTCACATGTAGATTGTGAGGGGTATGAATTTCTGTAAAGGGACGAGGTACAAATTAAAATTTTATTATTCTTTCATAAACCTTTGTTCACAGTTTGAAATCGGTTGGTTGGTTTTTGTAGAATTTAACAACACTTATCTTCATGGAACCCATAGTGCTAACCGATGTAAATAATTGTTACGCACGTGAAATTCAAAATATGATAGGAATTACAGGAAGGGTGTCACATTTCCAAAAATAAAAGTATTAACACAAAACTTATGAAACACGGCGATGCATTCTGGAATGAGAACATTTAATGACAAGGAACCTTTGAATAAAATTTAAAGCTTATGTAAATATTGCCATGAATGCATGAAATTCAGGCATTTTACATAATGCCTAGGTAATGTTTGAAATATTCTTTTTAAAATTTAATATTTCCCATACTTTCCCAACTATTGAATACAACACTATAGCATTATTCGGAATGAAAAATGCTTACTAGCTGAAGTATGAAAATAGTATTTACTGAAGAGATACATTTGAAAAGGGATGAAATATAAAATGAAAGATGCGAAACTTTCCTTCAGAAGGAGATAAAGATCAATATTTATTGCTATGAGGTCGATGGGAATGACATTTTGAATTGCACCTAACTCAGTTCTTAACACAAACTTTTGACCTTACAAATATACCGCAATCACCGCATCAATGCTTACAGAATGTGTGTGAAGTATTAAAATAAAACATTTATTTCATAATTAGCCAATACATTATATAAAATGCTTGTTCTTCATTTATAAAACTCTTAAAATGCTGATGCTGAAGACATTGACGTCTAAAAGGAGGGCACACCGCAAAGATATATTTAACAGACATACAGAATTAGTTTACATCACAGAGGGGTGATGTTCTGTCTTACTAGTAACAAATGTCTGCTTGTAAACCAGTTAAGATTTATAAGCAGTTGTGTCGATAAAGCCCCGAAATGTTTACCACGATACAGGAGTCTCAGATTATTGCGTGCTTATATCAGAGTAGCATTTTCTCTCTGACCAACATTTTTATAGTTAACAGGATTAAGATCTGCAATAATTTTTTTTATAGTTAAAGTCACAAAAGCAGTCTTTAGAGCTGTAATACCAAAGTTGCCTGATGGATTAACGAATGATTTACAAACTGCTTGCGATTGAATTAATTGATTGATTAAATTTTACACCATCAATGCTTTTTTATGTTATTAGTCTATCATGTATAACATTTTAGTTAACCCCATAGATAAGACAAAAGAAGAAAAAAATAATTTTTTAATTTTTTAAAATTGATATATGAACAGTTATTGCATTTTTAATTCATTTTATTATACAGGGAGGTCATAAATTATTGGACCCACTTCAAAAATTAATAAAACAACTAATAATGTTACAGTAGGTTTTTTTAAAAAATGAGAGCGCATTTTAAAAGGTTTTTCTCAGTTAGGCAACAGGCCGTTACAGTGGTCTAGGAGGTCGTAAATGATTGGACATCTCCCGTTTTTGAGAGCTATTATCTGCAAAACTATTAAAGCTAGAAGAAACATAAAAACATGTATTTGTAGGGAATTTTACGCTCGCTCTTTAATTTGTTAAATCGATCTGTAACTCGAAAATTGAATTGTGTTCGAGATATTCAAGAAAGACTGAAAACGGAAACCAGAAAACGCGCATCGGCTTCTGCTGATCGGAAGCCATTGAAGTATGGAGATCTCTCGCTATAGCAAATTTAGACCGCCCTAATGGTACGCCATATAGCTGAAGAAAACTTTATTTGCTCTCTCATTTAAAAAAACGCAGTTGTAACACTATAAGTTTTTTTATTACTTTTTGAAATGGGTGCAATAATTTATGGCATTTTTCAATTTAAATTAATCGTGCTACTCATTAACTTACTAAATTTGTATATTTAACAAAACTGTGCAAATATTAAAGAATAATCAAATGAATATATTTAATTTTGCCTGCGGTAGCATATTTTACATCTCTCTTCAAAATCTTTCCTGAAAATATACTAAAAGACGGCAACAAAGTTGAAAAATAATCCTCACATCTCTACAGGAAGTGAATCCAACAACAGCTGCACGCGCTTATATTGAATTTCAGTTCCCTTTATCGCTGTCAAGGATGGTCGCCCATCACATTAGTAGCCCAAGTTATCCGGCACTCTTGTTCCATTTTCTGGAATATCCTGATGTAATCTTTCCACTTATGGTCACTGAAGGCTCCAACAATTTTCACAAAAGAACCCTAGAGGAAGATAAAGGTCCGAGACATCTGATATTTCAGCCTCTCAAGGAAATAGACGGATCATTTTTGAAGGTCTTCATATTTTCCAAAGCCTTATCGCACTGAAAGTCTTTAAATTGCTGGCGCGAAGGCTAACCTGGCAGCAAGTTTTGGAACTATTCTTTTGAGAATTTTCTGGTAGGATGATTTTAATTCTTCCTCGTATTCGTGGAAGATGTGAAATATGAAAAATAAGAAAACTTCATGCTCTTACGCCAGAGGTTTCAGAATCTAGAAGATTATTTACTATATGGCAGATCGAGACAAGTTATTTAATTCATAGAATAATTAATACGAAATAATTTGCAATTCAGTCGTAGTTTGATTCTGAGACATTAAATATTATACTATATAATCGTTATACAATTTCAGCTATGCTCTTATGTATACGTTTGTTAATTAGTTGTTCGTTTAATCACACTAGGTCTAGCATATCCAAGCACAGCTTAGGTAAGTCCACGAGTCAAGGATTCAAGATAAAGATGAAGTGTGACACTCTTCTGTTTACCAAAATGTCATTGGAGCACTTATGTAGCATTTGAGGTAGAAGTTTGAATTAACCGAAATATAAAAGAGTATATTGCATTCCTGAAGGACTTTCGAGTGTGGGGTGGGCGATTTGTCCCATATTTTTGTATTTCGCTGGGAGATAAACATATAACAGCCATCCCGACCGCAGCAAGCAATTTGTTGCTAATTGCATATGGATCTTCCAGTTTTTGAATGATACTATATTGTTAATAATACTAATAATTTAAGTGCACAGCCAAAGGAGAGATCCATAACATACTTTTTCCGATTCATGTTCCTTAGCTATTCCATGCCATACCTTAGAACAACAGGCATTCGAATTTGGTGTTTTACGGCGCAAATGCCGTGTTCAGTCATTCTGCGCCAAAACATATGGTATAAAAACAGCCCGATAAAAAGCAATAAACAATTAAAATTAAATTTGCTCCAAGTTGCGAAAAAGAAATTTAGGGTTATATTAAAAAGCAGCAGAAAAGTTTGATAAACATAAAAGAAATCTGAGAAAACGTTTAAAAACTAATCTGGCATGTAAATAGTGTTCCAAAACTATAAAACCAACTAGCTTATAACCCGGAGTTGCTAGAGATCTAAACTTTTTCATATGCCCCTTCGCTTTTTTTTCAACAAATAGTATCACTATTTTTCCGTAACAAACATAAATATCAACTGAATTCCTTCTTGTTGAATTAAACCTTTGAAATCTTCTTTGCAAATAGACTTTTCAAAGGTTTATGTGGTTCTAGAAGTAGAGACAATTGAGCTTTTCCGTTACTGTAACACATGCCAGGTGACTCTCTAGGCCACTTTTTCGCACCGCAAATTGAACAATTGCTCGACATCCATCGTATACTCACAATACTTTCAGATTCATACGCGCAATTGGAATTATAGTTAGAAACACTTATATTCCATTGCACAAAATTCAAAAGGCTCAAGAATTTCTCTCAGCCTATCTCAGCAATTCTCAACCTGTGGGGCGCGCACCCTAGTGGGCGTGATAACACTGAATGGGTGGCACGAACATATCGAAAAGAAAATATTATAAAAAAGAATTGATTATTTTACTGAAAGGAAAGTAAAACAAAATACATTCTGGCATAATAAAAAATAAAATACACACAGTGACATAATACACTTATAAATAGGATTGTATCAGTACTGCACAATGTATTTAACAATTAAATTATCAATACTAAAATAAAAACAAGTTAATAATTATTAGTGATTCCTCTCGACTGACTTCTCGCGAAACCGCGAGAATGTGCGATATGGTGAGCGTAAGACAGAGCAAGAGACTAAGAGAGAGCAATTCTGGTTTTGTCAATGCAGTTGATCGTTATTGCAAAATATCAATAAATTTTCTTATTCTTGGTAATTTGTAATTAAGGCCGTAATGCAGCTTTAGCGTCAAAATACCAAAATTACATTATTATTGTATACATTGTTATTGTATGAGGGGAGGGGCGATGAAAATTATGATTGAAAACTGGGTCACAAATATTGAAAGGTTGAGGAACACTGACCTGTCTTCTTCCTTCAGCATGAACCCACATATTACGTTGCTATCAGTGGCGTAGCAGCAAAATAAGCTGTACCGGAATGCTCTAACATGGGTGACAAAAATCGCGTTGTTTTAAGGACGTTTTCATAATTTTTTCTTATTTATTTCTGGTGAGAAAAAACAGTGCAAATAAACATAAAAATCTTTGGAACGAACGAAACGTTGCCAAAAATATACATTGCAACATAAAAGCGTTGCAAAATTAAATATCAAAAGATAAAGAAATAAATTAATGCAAAAACTAATAAATGGAACCTATAATGGGGAATGGAAACATAATATATCGTCTCGAGCGATAATAATCATCACGTAAAAATAGAACTTCGTCTCGCGCTACATAAATAATAATGGGGGATAAAATCTCGAGGAGAGATGTTTGTAAACCACAGGTGCTCCGGCAAACTTTAAAAATAATCTTTAAAATGTAAGAAACTAACAGAAACTTCATATTACGCTTATTAGAAAGGAAATATTCTGGACTTTTACAATGACATAAAAATATAAATCTCCGATGAGAATATAGGTGAAAATTTTGCGAAAATATGCAAAAACGCCTAATTTACCAATTAATATTAAATAAACGAAAACACTAATTCGAATTTTAGAATAATTTTTGAGTCATTAGCTACGACTTGTGCTCATGCATTACTGTGTTAAATTTTGTCCCGATATGTCAAATGGTCTGTGCGTGCATAATAACAAACGTAGGGGTATGAAGGTAAAAACAAGCATCACAAATAAACTTTTTTATATAGAGGGTTCCCACTGAAGTTACTTACACCCCCCCTTTATTTCGGAACGAAGCAGCCATAGTCATAAAAGATGTGTCTAAGTATAGTGAAGCGGCTATGCTCTACGCCATGAGAATCCTTACAGCGCCACCTGTTGGCAAAGTGCGGAATTAGCGTTCCTATATCAAAAACGGAGAGATACATGGGAGAAGTTTTAGTTACAAAGTTATAGAACGTTATCGATTTAGTACATAAAGACAGGCGATATACAGTTTAGCTCAGAGACGAGAATGAAATCTTAATGGTTTAATTCTATAAGAAAAGAAAAACATTCTTTTGGGACAGCATTTGTACCGTCCACAAACAAAATAATAATACCATATCTTTTCCATATTCACAAAAAGTAATCTCAGTTTCATACATGTTTTTTTTCCGATATCACTTGCAATATATGAACAGAATGCGCTATACGTAATGTCTATCGTTCTGTCTCTCTCTATATACAATAGGAACACGGATATTTGTGATATGTGCATAGTATATATACATCGCAAATATTCCTGGAACGCCGGTAGTTATAGGAATGAATAAGATTTATTCCTGTTAGTTTGAATGAACATTTCCAGAAGCATCTTTCTTAATAAGAAGTATATAAGAAGCGCCTTCCTATGTCATTAATTCAGTAGCAACTCGTTCTGGTATGTATTCTAACATGTTTGTTTCTGGAATCTTTGTATTTCCAGTAAGAGTTACATGAAAACATTCAGATATATGCTTTTATTATGTGATGATATAATGTTCTAAAAGAGCGGTGGCGACTGTAAAAATGCGTGAGGAACAGGTATTTATCTGTATAATTCAAGCTAGCAAGGCATCGGTGTACCTATCAAGTGAATGTTGTTTTAGGGGGGATACCAATTTTTATTTCCTTTCTGGATTAATTTGACATTCTACTTTCCATTAATAATAATTATCTTTGACAAAAACTTGTACTTTTGCAAAGTCAGTAGAGTAATTGGCACACAGATTAAAAGATGAGAGATATTTCTCGCCAACATACAGTCATAAAAAATATTTGAGGGATGTTCTTCTTTGCATTAATAATAATTATCACCGACAATAATGTGTACTTTTGCAATGTCGGTGAAGTAATCGGCACACAGATTCAAAGATTCTAGATATTTCTCGCACACATTCAGCCATAATGGATATTTAAGCGATGTTTCGCTTTGTATTAATAATAGTTATCACCGAAATAATTTTTTACTTTGGAGAATCGACTTAGTAAATGGCACAGAGATTCAAAGATGCCATATATTTTTCACCCACATGCAGCCATAATTGATATTTGAGCGATGATTTTCCCTACAAAGGCCGTCCGAAATTGTATACCAGTTATTCTATTGGCCCTGCCATGGATGTATCAACATTGATGGAGGCGATTTTAAGGACTGATTGTAAACATTGCTGTCAAGAAGTATTTTTCAACGATGCTGCAATTAAACGTTTTGTTTCTTATCATGTATATTTCTTTCGTTTGCGCTTGAACGCGTCGCATCCCTCTGAAAATTCTTATGAAGAAAGCAAGTTGGTTGTAGTGGGTTCAACCTAACCTTAAAATTTGTCTCATGAATTTTGAATCAGCTTGATTGCGGTAATTCCACCAGTGTAAGCCATTTCGTGAGCGAACTAACAACACTAAAAGACCACTTTTCTAGAACTACATTGATGTCGTCCAAAAATTAGGTCAGTTGAATAAATTTTGCAACACGAATTCTTGCCAATCTCCTTAATTAAGATAAGTAAAATCAAAATAAATGAAAACCTAACTTTTATCATTTAATTAGAATCATTTAATTACCAAATAATGAATAGATAAAATTAAATTTCTTTTTATGTTTCTTTAATTACCGTTTCATCAGCGCATTTGACTGGCTTGATTAGATATAAATCTTGGGTCGTGGTAAAATCTTTTGTGCAATGGATAGCATAAGTTTTTAGTAGACAAAAATTATTGCAGTCGTCACTGCTTAAGAAAGAAAGAGGTTCGAACCTCTAGACAGAAACATTGTAGCATGACAACGTTTCAGGATTGATGCGTCTGTCTTGTTATTGTCTGGCTAGATTGCAACAGCCGTAGAATTCTGTGCAAATGATTTTTACATAACTCATTTTACAGAAATAAAGTCAGCCCTAAAATTATTACCAGGTTAATAAAGGCGAAAGTGAAAATTCTGCTTTGGAATTAATACCCAAAGAAAGCAATTTTTATCATAATTTTAACACTGACCAAAACGCGCGAGTGAAAAAAATTGTCAAAATCATAAAGTTGATCTGAATTTCATTATAAGAGTCATTGTACAAGTTGTGTTTACAATTAACTTATTATTAATTATTCGAATTAAAGGGAAAATTGCATTTAAAGAAAATTCTTCGTTTTAAAAAGCTATTTTTTTAAAAAATTCTAAAATGGCATAAAAATAGTTTTTGTGCGATAATATGCTCCGAAAACATTGAAGAAAAACATTAAAGTTTCTATTCATTCTTAATTAATTAACAATTTAAAATAAAATTGAGAAACGCTTTCTTTGTAAGCACTCTCTATCAAAGAAGTAACTAATAAGTATTTGGTAGCTCTTGTTCCAACTGCCATGTAGAACGTTCTGAACGACTTTTGCATGAAGCATCATGCGGTTTACAGAAAGTATGCCAACTTAAAAAGATATCATATTAAAACTTAAGAGCATTTGAGTTGCAGTTTGTTTGAGCTAATAAACAACAATATTGGGTATTAAGAAAAGAAATGATTTTTATAGAAAATTTCTGGGTTTCTACTTAAAGGATTTGTAATACACATCATATAGCAACGGTCAAACTAAAATACACATCCAGTTTCCACCAGAAGTAAGATATTTATCCAATTT
Organism: Araneus ventricosus; assembly: GCA_013235015.1. Classification (NCBI taxonomy): domain Eukaryota; kingdom Metazoa; phylum Arthropoda; class Arachnida; order Araneae; family Araneidae; genus Araneus; species Araneus ventricosus. Next base: position 84,787 of record BGPR01001673.1, on the reverse strand, counting down.
GAAGATCTGTCCAAATGAGATTATGTGAACGATTTCATGCCAGCATTTTACAATTCATAGAATCACTAAAGAAGCGCTCGAGAAGGCAATTCTTAAATCTACTCAAGAAAATGTGGAAAGAGCTTTAAGAAGCTCTCTCTTAAGAAGCTCTAAGAGCTTTAAGAAGTTATTGAAGAAAAACGTTAAATTTGAATATTTTTTAATTAATTAAAAATTTAATAAAATTTTGAAAAGATTTTACAATGAGTTTGTGGCAGATTGGGGCACAGTAATCCCTAGAAAGGGAATTCTTAACGCACATCTTCCCTATCCGATTGGGAATTCAATCAGTCTGGATAAAACATATACGAATGAGGTTCGAAGCATGGAATCGATAAATTGTCAGTTTTGAAATGTTATTATTTTCTAAATGTAGTGTATGTTGTGTGTTTACGTGATGTTTGTGACCGTCAATATATTTATCCTGTGTTCATGATTGTCAAATAAATAATTGGAAAATGGAAAAAATGGACTAAATTATTTTAAAATGAAGCAAACACACGAAATAAACTGGCTCTTAGGCGATTAGCGCCACAGAGCACCTACTATCCAGGAAGTAATTACGTGCCAAATTTGGTAGCTTTAGGTCCAATCTACACTCCAGGACATTTTGAACAATTTTTGTATCAAGTATCAAGAAATTTTACAGAAATTTACCGAAATTTTGCCGTTATAAAAAAATTATCATGTTGAAACTAAAGGGTCTCTAGTTCGCTCTTCGTTTCAGATAGAAAACAACAATAGGAGGCTTTGAGAAAAGCAATAATTTTTAAAATAACTCCAGGTTTCTACTTAAAAGACCCGTAATACACATTATAGAGCAACGGTCAAACTAAAATACACATCCAATTTCCACCAGAAGTCAAATGTTTCTCCCATTCGAAGATCTGGCCAAATGAGATTACCTGAACGTTTTCTTGGCAAATATTTTAAGCCATCATTTTACAGTTCATAGAATCAGTGCATTAGTGAAATCCTTTGATGAATTGAGACTTAATAAAATGTCAGACATAAGTAGTTCGAAAGGAACGGTACGTTTATAATCTTAATGAATGGGAAGTGCCGGCAAATGATTGCAGGAGAGGAAACTGAAATATGTCATAAAGTAATGAGATTACTCGCAGTAATTTTCCACGAAGTGGAGCTCCGTCAGTGGCAAACATATGTCGGGGATTATTAGTAAGTGGATTACTTCTTCAAAATGCTTTAATGAATGATGTTTCCACGACTGACTCAAGAATAATTTGGAAATTTATTTAATGGATTTATGGCCTAATGCGATTTACTGTAAATTTGAGATATTAGATGTGTTGTTTCGCCGGTGCTTTCGCTTTAAGGGGTCTTGGAAACTGAAGAAGTACTCGAAATGCAGTTCTGGAATCTACTCAAGACAATGCGGAGAAAGAACTAAGGTGATAACATTAAAAATAGAGTTAGTGTTTCATTGCGAATTGTATCTTTCTTAAAAAGGGGAACATTTATAAATTAAACATTTATTTTCTTAAAACATAATTTTTAAAATTTTAAATAAGTTCTACAGAAATAGATATCATTGAACATTTCTAAAATTCTTTGTCAGAAAATTTTTCATCAAGAGACCCTATTGATTTAACATTTAAAAGGGTGTCAAAACTTTTGGTTCAATAAATTATTTGTCCCTGTTTTGCATCATATTATTCCCTAACCGTCCAATTATACCGTTTTTATAATACTGACATTTAAATAAGGAATTTCATGGATTTTTTTACGTGTAATCCAGTATTTTTAAGGAAGTTTTTTTAATCACAGAGTATAAATTTTATTATAAAATTAATAACTAGTAAAGTAATTTTTAAATTTCTATCTTTAATGACTTAATTTAGCGGAGTTTTCAGTACATTTCATTTCCTAAACATTGCGTTATTCATTTAATCTAAACCAGAAGATTAGTGATTTAAACGATGGCTAAAGTACATGAATTGGAGGGAAAAGGAAATTTCTCACTTTATTGACTTCATTTAGTGAATTTTTCAATATTTCTCAATTCATAACAAAAAGATCGTATTCATCATTTCATTTAATAATATTCATTAAGGTAAAAGTTTAATGACCTACCAGAAACTTATTGAGTTAAACCATAGCTGGAGAACATGAGTTGTAGGAAGAAAGATATCCCTAACTTTATTGATTTCAATTAACTGAATTTTCAGTATTTCTTAATTCCTTACAAAAAAAAATTATCATTTCACTTAATAATATTCATTAAGTTAAAAGCTTAAGCCAGTGATTTAGTGAGTTTAATCGTGGCTGAAGAACATGAATTTGAGGAATAAGGCAGGCTATGGGCTCCATCTTTAGGTTGTGCTCTTAATCAACATTCTTCAAAACTAAGACTGACAACAAAACACTGATAACAAAAGACTGATGCGCGCTATAATAATGAATTATTCTCAACAGTCAGGCTGGCTGTTAGAGGCTTTCCTGGTTTCCCTCCAAGGAAGTGTGGCCCAATTTCCTCTGAAAGTTCTCTAAAGCCGGCCATTCACTTCACAGACAAACTGTATATTTTGGAACGCGAGCAGGAAAAAGCGATAAAAATCTATGGAAATGAGCCGAACGGCTTGCCATGGTTGAAATTCCGTCTACACTAAGCTCCACGGGTTAAAGCGAGGCAAATAATAGATCCGCGGTGGGGGGAGGGAAAATTTGCGTGGATGTAGGCGTCTGAAAACAAAATAAAAAATTTTGTATTTATATGCCGATTTGATGATCAAAGATCAAATGAAATTTACGTGTTGAGGGCTTTCTGTCTCTCTGTAGAAAAGGGGTTTTTACTTGAGGAAAGATCGTCATATTTCTGCTGTTTTCGTTCATTTTGAAAGAAGTAAATTTCAAGTTGATTTTTTATGATTAATATTTAAGTATATTAGTATGGACGAGTTTTCTGTTTTGTTTACTTATATTAAAATGCTTTACATACTTAATTCCGTTGTAATGTTAAGTTAATGGAATCTTCTAAAGCGGGAGTCGAAAAGTAATGCAAATAGAGTCAAGGTTTTAATGTTTGTAAATAAAACAAAAAACTCATCCATAATTGTATTTCTGAAAATACCCTAGTTGTTTATTGTAATTTTTATTCCGAAAAATCCATAATACAGTTGTTGTAGAAATTAGTTTAAAGATTCGTATCATTATCATTATTCCAATAAGCATATTAACAACTCTTCCATATTATTTTTTTATTTTATTAGTTTCTTTAAATGTATTATAATATTAAGTGTATTATTAATATTCCGTATTTTAATGATTCGTCCAGTGGGTTAAATACTTTTAAGTATTTTGATTAAAAATATAAATTAAGTTCATCTTTATTACGTATTTTTCTAATTTTATCAAAACTTTCGCAGATAATTGTACTAAGCAAGTTTATTTTAAATACTTCCGAAACGATTCTGTGAAATTTCATTTATAAGCTTTTTAAATGAAAGATCTGCCCTTTTGCTCGCAGTTTTGATATTTTTGATAGCAATTTATATCTGTATGCCTCTGAAAAGTTATTTCTTCAATAAAAGTTCAAACAAAAAACTTCTTCATAAACTTATTTACTTCTTAACTAACAGATACGAGCTCACGGTAGATTATGATTGATGTCATTGAACTGTATAAGGAGTTAGAATGCCTCTGGAAAGTATCAAACCCAGATTACCACGACAAAAACAAAAGAGGTAGGGCAATGAAGCAGATAATAGAACTATTCAAAACGAAATATATCAACGCCAACAAGGATATAGTCCAAAAAAATTAGCTCAATGCGAGGCTCCTTCAGAAAAGAATCCAATAAGGTAAGTGCAGCAAGTAATTATTCATCTAAAATGATGAAAGTTAGTGAAAAATATAAATGCCTGTTTTTTCATATTTAATCTGATTTTTATCTTTCTATAAATCATTCGTGTTTGTTAAATTTCTAAATATTTTGCATTATTGGAACTATATAATTACTGTTCTTTACAACACAATAATAATAAACCTAAACAAATGAAATCTTTTTCCAACTACTTTTTCACTAATCTAAATAAGCCTATCCTGCAGGTGTGTATGCGTTTTCTCAAAATTTGAATTATAATTTTCGTTAATTAGGGTCAGGTGGGGTAAGTTGGTCTTACATAAAATAAAATGCTATAACTTCGAGATAAATTATGGTATGAATGGAATTTTTTAAAATTTTACCTTTAAATAGTTAAGAACTAAGTTTAACATTCAAAATTATAATAATTGCAATACTTTAGTAGGAGAAAACACCAGTTTTTTTTGTTTATGTAGCAGTTTGAAGTTGGAATACCTAATTTAACTTCTCTCCTACATTTTGTTTAATTAAGTTTTCATTGCATTTGATTCTGCAGAAAACTTCATATAGGGTAGAAGCTCCAGTTTTGGCCACATTAAGAGAAAACTTGAATTTTAATTGCGGATGACTGGCTAAAGTTTTTAAGTCATACTTACACTATTCTTTAGTAAATTTTATTGCCTTTCTGTTAATTGTAAAATCTTTCTCAGGAAAAAATTATTTTTTGAGTTATGAATTTTTAAATCATTTATCTCAATTTGTACCAGTTTCGGCCACTTCTATGCTCAAATTTTGGGCACATCACTATCATATATATGTAATGATATTTCATCATGTGCAGTGTAGAATAGACATCTTAGTAAACAGGCAGTCGTTGAAGTTCAAATCAGTTTATTTAATTTACTTCATAAGTTTCAGCTGGTTTTAAATATTTCTCAGGATTATCAAGCCATGATTTAAAATATAGACGCAAAGCGCAGTCACCGGCGACAAAGAAACAAGCCACGCTGAAGCGGGCGTCTGCTATAAAGGTTATAAGATTTTGAAAAGAGGAAGTTGCACCGTCGTAGCGAGATTAAGTAGTATGTAAAAGAGGGGAATCCCCGAGCGTTAGAACGGTTGAAACTGGATTTCAGCCAGTTAAAGTGACGGTTAATTGTGTGTTAGAGCTTAAGTAGAAATAATTTTAAGAATTAAATTTTGAGTAGCGTTTTCTTAAAATTAAGAAAGTGTTAATTTATTACATATAATATAACATATATTTTAATGAATATTAAGCAAAAATAAAGCATTTTTAATTTAGTAACTATTTTATTGCATTATTGTGGGATTCTTTGACTTTCTAGTCTTTATGTACAAAAAACAGGCTGCAAAATATAATAGTTCTTCTTCCGTCTCCATGTTTTGTTTTGGAACGAAGAACGCACGTGAATACTGAACACGATGTTCACGGCGGGAAGGAGGCTTGTTTTGAAGGAGGGAGGAGGAGTGGGGGATCGAAGAGCGGCTGGGTGAGGGAGCGAAGAGCTGTGAAATCGCACTTTGGAGCCTAGTCAAGTGAATGGTGTGCCTCATTTTTCGACTTCGGAAAAAAGACCAGTCTTGGGATAAATGGAATGGAATGGACGTCAGATGAATTGCCGCCTTAAGAAGGCAACCTACGACCACATATTTGAATCAAGCTGCCTAGGCGCTACAAGGTCACTATAACAGAAACTCGGCACTCTCAATTTCACATGAGTTCTTGACTCATAAACCACTATAAAGTTATCGGCAGTTCAAATTGTTTAAAAAATGTCATCTGTCTACCGCTTAACTCTTTCGATCCGACTTTTGCATGATTAAAATTTTACAATGAAATGTAATTTTATTTAATGTTGACAAAAAAATGACGGGAGGCAGTCTTTTTCAAGCATACGCTGATGTTAAAGGCTTAGGACTACTTAACTCGAGTGACTCATTTGTTTCTCGAAGTTTCTCGGTTTCTCTTTGTTACTCGCGATTCTCTTTTGTTTCTCGAATCTTCTCCGATTCCCAAATGTGCGAGCGCACCTCATGCATGTGACGTCACCAATTCATGCGTATTTTTGCCCAAATTTGCGACTCAGTAGTCGCTGAATTACAATTCCGATCTTCAATTTTTTTTTTAACTTCTGTTGTTACCCTTTATCTCTAAAATAAGACAATAGTTATATTTTTAACATATGTAGTTACCGAGATAGAGGATGTCCTATACAACGTTTCTTGTGGCGTTTTGGCGTGTAAATAAAATTCCTTCCTGAGACCCCAATGGGAGGAACGTAGTCCTACGTTAAAAATGTAAAAGTGGGATTTATTTACCTAGTAGGAAATGAAGTGTAATCTCCTGGACGTATATGCCCATTAGAACCGAAAGGATTATATAACGTAATTTGACGTGTCCTTAAGGACAAATATCGAATCACTGACATTTCAGAAGAACGCCAGCAAATTCGAGTACAAAATTTCTTCACAAAGTACACTGCTTCATTAGGAAAAAGGTTAAAATAACCAACACAATTTCTCATAATTTCAAATTCCTAAACGCACTTTCAAACTTTCCTAAACACAAAATCTTGATTAATTACCAAATAACATAAATTAAAGTACAATCGTAAGGGAAAAAAGAGAAAAAAAGAAAACGTAAAAATATATATGTACAGGAAGCCACAAATTAAAACCTGAACATGCAACGCACTGCATCACAAGAAAAAGGCTAAATCAACCTATACACAATTTCCTATAACATTTTCAAATTTTCCTATACATAATTTCAAACTGTCCAATACACAATTTCTTGAATAATAACCAAATAACAATAAAATAATAATAATAATAAAGAAAATAAGAAGAGGGAAAAAAAAGAATATAGGAAGCCACAAATTAAAACGTACCAAACAACAAATCAAAATAAACAAATAACACAGTTGCGGTACGAGTATTTACAAAAAAAATAGTTAAAACATAGAAAAAATGACACATTTATAAATGACACTTAAAAATATATATATAATGATAAAATTATATATATATATATATATATATATATATATATATATATATATATATATTAATTAGATTGTATTTATTAATTTATTAGATTTTATTTAAAAGTGATGTATTGTTCAAATAATGACTATTTGATATAGGATTTAATTCTTGTTTATTTCTGTATGTTTGTATACTGGTTTTATTTGGATTTAGATTATATATATATATAAATGGGGAATTCCTAGATGAAGAGTTTTAAAAAGTAGTCCCAATCACCCTCCATCGTTTTCTTTCCATTTAAATTGCATTTTCCATCTCTTGGGCTAGAATGTGTTTAACAATAATTTCATACCTTTTCTTGATTGGCTATCCTGCAAAAGTTCTTTAATGGAGCTGCTGTTTTTTTTAAAGTAAGTGTCTCTAATGTCTTGCCTTTCATCACATTTAAGGATAATATGTTCCACAGTTCCTTCATCTTTTCGGTAGAAGCACCAGGAACTCTTGCCGAAGAAACTGTTTTGAAAAGTTTTAAATGCTCCGTGGCCTGTGATGATCTGATTTAAGTAAAAATCACCTGACACTCTTTTTTCATCAACCTTGTCAAATAATTTTTTAACCTGTTTACCTTTACGTGAATGATGCCATAAAATTTGCCAGTTTTGCCTAATATTTTTTCTCATTTCCGTTTTCCTCTGTTGTTTGGTCTTGCAAAAATAAAAAACGATTTCTTGTTCATCAGTGGATTTCTGAGCAAAGTAATCGGCTCTTTCATTTCCTTTTTAAAATGACGAGGTCTGTCCCGAAATTACCATCGTGTAGCTTCAAAACGTGACGTTACTATAACTAAATTTAAAAAATCTTAACTAGCATTTTGAAATAATAGAAGATCTTTATCTTCTTCTAAATACTTTGTACAGTTTACAAATTTTATTAGAAAAAAATCATTTTTCTAACTTTTTTTAATTGATCATTTTATGTTGAAAATCTATCTCATTCCTTTTGAAAAGCGTATTTATTATTTTTTTTCTCTCCGTGATAACGAAAGTAATAATTATTAGCAATTAAGACTTTGGATTCGAGATTTCGGGTAGGACGTGCCAATTTTGTCATTATCGCTCATGAAAATATTTTCTGAAAAATATTTTCAAAATAAATAAAGAAATGATGACAAAGAAGGAAATTATTTTTAAAAATGAACATCCATTCTAGAAAAATATATGTATTATCATTATATAATCCTTATCTTTACAGAAAAAAAAATAAATAAATTACCCTTGTTATATATTTTTCCATTTCAATATTTATTTTATTATTTTCTAGTGGAACGTAGTTTTTCCCGCAATCGTTCATTTCCTAATATCGATTATTTAAATACATTTTTCTGTTTTTCATGGATAAAGAGGAAAAAAACCGATCCAGCCCAACTAAACTTCCAAATAATCTGTTGTATGATCTTTTAAAAGCTCAGTCACTTAACAGCTATTTACTGTAAACAAACAGCACAGAGAGAAGATAAAAATAGCAAAGCAAAACCGAATTGCTTTTCTTATGCAATATGAAATGGGAAAATGAAGAAATAATTTAGCAACTGCATCCATCCCCTCTTCCACGATCTTTAACAAATAGAAATGTGCATGTCGGATAATTGAGTTTTTAAAAGATGAATGCCTTGTTTTGTTAGTTAATTTGCTTGCATTATCGCTTACGTAATCGATAAAATCGTATCTTTTAAAAATAATTCTATCAGCACAGCAAAAAAAATCGTATTTGTGAAATATCCTGTTGTTTAGCAATTAATAAGAAAGAAAAATTTCTCAGGGAATGCATTTTTCTTTGCGATTGAGTTGCAATTTTGACTGTCTGAAAAAATCTTTTGAAAGCTCAAAGTAGCCAATTAACTGATTAACAACAAATTAATCGGTTAAGTTATTGACATTAATTGCGGTAAAAAAAATTAGAAATGAACCTGCTTCTATAAATCACTGATATAATTTCCTTACAATTAATTTGCATAATTCAGAAAGTATGCGCTGATTTTTTTTCTAAAAGAATAGTGATTTTTTCTGATAATAAATTTACTGAAAGAGCTATTTTTCTATGAAAAAAATGTTGTCACAAATCTGTTTCCCAATATTTGTAAAATGTAGTCTGTGTTTTTTCCAATTATTACGACAAAATAACACTAATAGCGTACACTAATAGCTAAACTATACGTGAATGCATTATTCGTGGTTTCAAATATTCAGTGGTGAATCCAGGATTTGAGTCTCTGAGGGGGGAGGCTGAGGTTTTAAAAATTTTGTATCGTCGTGACGAATATGAAACTTCGTGGCTTATGTAAACCAAAACACTTTAACATTACAGACTTTACTCACCTAAAATAAGAATCATAAAGCACACTACAGTATTTTCGATAATTTAATAAAAAATACAATGAAATAAGTAGCCAAAAAATACCTTCGACCGCGTCAAAGCTACAAGTACAAGTGGAATGACTAGAAAAGTAGGAAAAATTTCGAGCCTGTCAAGCCAGAAAGCAATGATGTCACGTTTTTATAATTTTTAAAAAAAGGGAAGTTAAGAAGAGACAGTTGTAGTGATTTTAAATACGATCGAGAATTTTGGTTTAGCTCTGGGGGGAGGTGCAGTCCCATTGCCCCTCCTGGATTCGACGCTGCCAGTAATACATGTCAATGACTTCCTGATCTTTTCTGATGATTTTATAGAAGGTTGATGAGTGAGGTCAGGAATTTTTGATAACTCGTTTTTTGGGTTCGTAAAAATATCAGCACACAGGTGGCGTTTCAGTTTCAGAGGCCGTCAATTATTAGAAAACTATTGGTTGTCATAAGGCAATGTTCTCAAAATGCTCACTAACCTCAGAAATGAAACGGCACAAGTGAAATGTGAAATTGGCAGCGAAGTTCTGTAAAATAAATAAAGGAAGGGCTACTCTCGTTACACCTTATACTTCTAGTGCAGAGGTTCACAATCTATGGTACGAGGCGAACCAGGTGAGGGCGCGCGAAAGAAATGTTCGTAATGGTAGGAAACAAAAAACATAAGGGATTGAAATGGAAACAAGTTATAAAATTTTATTTGTAGTTTTAAAATTATTCCCAAGTTTGCGTGAAAACTAAAAGGTGTGGAAATCCGAACGAATATTTTTTTAAAGCAATAAAATATTTAATATTTTTCATGAGCACAGAACTTGTAGAAAGAATATTCTTATCTTATGCGTGTATGAAGAACAGCATCGTAGTATGCTTGACGCAGCTCCAGACATGAGGTTATACCTGCTTTTATTTGAATCCAATTTTATAAAACCATACTCCCTGCAAGAAAGTGAAAACCGGACCAGTCCACTAAGACCTCACACCTTCTTGCATAAAATCAGATTGTTCCTAGCAATCCGTCCAAACCATTAAGGATAGCCGCAAATGTAAGATTGTCACTTGAATAAACTGCGTCCCCTAAAATCATGAGTTTGAAGATGCATCTTCTAAATACAGCTGCCTATACAGTAATTCTTTGCAAGTAGAGTCATTGTCATGTAATTTCCAATGGTTGGTCGTTTCTGAAGCTAGAGGTGGTATTGGTTACAATAAGAAGTTAGCATAAAGTAGACTCTCGACTATACGACATCCGTACTTATCCGGCCTAGTTAAAAAATAATTATTCGAAATAAATTGAATAATAATTTACTTTAACGTTACATTGTGTTTTACGTAAAAGTTTTGTTTATTTTAAAAGCGCATGAATTCATACTGTGCAATGTACAGTCGGACCTCTATTTAACGAACCTCTATTTTGCGAACTTTTTCTTCGAATCAAGAACATTTTGCGAATTTCTTCGTAAAATAACCTCCAAATAGCGAAGTGCATTCTCTATTTAACGAACTTTTTCTTGTGATCCAATATTTTTTTTTCTCCCTATTTCTCAAAATATTTCTAAACGTTTCAAACTTATTCTTTCTTTTAACACATTTGATGGTGATCAATGACCTTGAAGTTGAAAAATGTCAAAGCGAAAGTGCTTGAGCATCAGAGAAAAAAAATTTAATTCTTCATGAGGTGGATAAAGGCGTGAAAAAAAAAAAGGATATTGCTTTAAAACTTGGTATTCCCCCAAACAGCTTACAACCATAATAAAAACATCGTGATAAGATACAAAATTATGATTCATCGAATTCTTGTTCAAAATGTTTAAAAGCATGTGTCTGTGAAGATGTGGATGAGGCAGTTTTGAAGTGGACAGTGTGAAAAATAAAAACAATACAGCAATGAATTGCGATGAAGACGAAGATGATGAAGATGGAAATGACCATGATGCAGAAATCAACAAACCTTCGTATGATGAAATGCTAAAATTCATTAATTTTAATATAAAATTATTTTTTTTAAATTGAAAATACAGTGTATTCCCGGACAATGTTTTGTTTTATTCTTGTTTTCCTTGCAGATTTCTTTTTGAGGGGCAAAATATACAAAACAAATATATATTAATTTACAAAATAAAGGTATGATTAATTACTTTTCTAATAATATTTAGTGTTTATGAATTTAAAATCTGTTTTGTGTAGTTTAAAGTATTTTAAAAGGTGAATCTCCATTTAACGAATTTTCCATATAACGAACTTTTTTTCGGGATTTAGCGACTTCGTTAAATAGAGGTCCGACTGTATATGATTTTGTGTTACTTGCATTTAAATTTAGACATGATAAAATTTATCTTAAAATGTGTACAATTATTTTATTCTGTGACTTTCTTTATCTGTGACAAATTTTTAAAACTTAAAGTACAGTACACAACAAATATTTATAAAATACCAACCTGTACAATGAGGTCAGACAAAGTGGATTTTGGTATCAGAAGGCTGTAGATAATACTATGAGTACAATAGGAAATGCTAGCTTATCCAGCTTTTTGGTTACCCTGTTTGCTCTTCCTCCACATAAGACAAGATAGTTGGGAGTCTACTGTTTACTAACAAATTTTCCTGACATTACTCATTAATCATCTGAAAGAATAACTTAACTAAATCGCATAATTTATTTACTAGACCATTTTAAAACAGCCGTCGGTTCATTTCTTGAACATCAAGTATAAATTCTTTCTTTGCTAATTTTATTTTGCTATTTTTAATGAAATGTATGTTTTTCTCAATCTCCAATTTCCTCCGTTAGATTATTTTAATAACTGTAATTTTTTTCATATTGTAATTTTCTTAAATGTTCAGAATACAGGGTAGTCATAAATTATTGAACCCATTTAAAAATTAATAAAATAAACTAATAATGTTAAAACTGCGGGTTTTTGTTAAATGAGAGAGCAAATAAAAAGGTTTTTTTCAGATAGGTTACGTACCATTAAGGAGCACTGAATTTGCTACAGCAAGAGATTACCATACGCAATTGCTACCGATCAGCAAAAGCCGATGCGCGTTTTCTGGTTTCCTTTTTTAGTGTTTCTTGAATATCTCGATAACTATTCAGTTTTCGAATTGCAATTTATTTAACAAATTAAACAGCGTAAAATTCCCTACAAATGCATGCTTTTATTTTTCTTCTACCTTTAATAGCTTGCAGATAATTGATCTCAAAAAATGGAGAGATGTCCAATAATTTACGACCACCTTGATCACCATAACGGCGCGATACCTACCTTAAAAAACTTTTTAAAATGCGCTCTCATTTTAAAAAACCGTAATTGCAACATTATTAGCTTTTTTAATTAATTTTTGAAATGGGTCCAATAATTTATGATCATCCTGTACAATACAGCTCAACAAGAGTTGTAAATAATGAGCTGTATAATTTTTTAAAAGTGAAATATTTGTACAGTTAGTTTACTGTATAAAAACAGCATGATGCATAATAAAACCAAATTACTTGCCTGTGTGTTGCAAGAAATAGGAGAATGAAAAACAAATTTCAGAAACGAATCTACTTTCCCACCACCCATTCGTTAAGCAAAAGTAATATTTAAAAGCACGCAAGGTAATTGTGTTTTTCAAAATGAAAGCTTCATTTTTTAAGTTAGTTTTCTTGAATTATTACCAAAACAAGACAGAATTCAGCATCTAGAAAGCAAAATCGTAATAGCTTTTTCTGCTAAACTACCGCTTTTGAAATAACCATTTGTTTAATAGTTAAGCAGGACGAAATACATAGTTTGTAGGAAAATATCATTTTCCTTTTGTCTGATGGTTTAATAAATTTAATGGCAGTGCTGTAATCATTATACAAGAATTTTTCACATTTTGTTCAAATACACTTAAAATGGAAGATATATAAATAATCTTAGACAAAAAAATGATTTTCAATATGATTTTTTTATGTTGATTTTTGATTTCAGTAAATTAACTAGTAATTCTGTGAACAATAGACCTGCCTCCCCCCAAAAAGAAACTAAGATGTGTTCTTTTTCGCAGTGTTTAAAAAATTTATCCAACGTTCTTATTCATTTTGAAGAAAATATTGTTTCCATGGGCACCAGACATCATAATATGTCTCTCGAAGGGGTACCTTCTATGTTCTCATATATGCACTATCATACAAAGCTATATTTGGAATCTTAAACCATTAATGTACAATATTGCTTATTAACTTTTTAATAAAGTAACATCGAAAATGTACTGGAACACAGTTGTAGAAAATTTCACGCTCGATTGTAGAGGCAGTCTTCAAATTTTTATAACATGAACCGTTTGGTTAGAATCGTTGGAAAGACTTACTTCCATGGAAATAGGAAAACGATATTAAATGGAATTAAACAGGAAAAGTAACTGTCAACATGGAACTTTACTTTAATCAGTATTAACAAAATTACAACTAAATGCCTCGACTTTACCAAAATTATTCAAATGTTTTAATGGTGTCAAACTCGTCAAAACACTGAAACCATTCAAACTGGCATCATTTTGAGACGGAATCAAAAATTAAACATTCTTATATATGGACGAGTTTTCTGGTTTGTTTACATGCCTGTAATACGTATTTCCGGTGTAATGCTAAGTCAGTGGATCTTCAAAGCGGAAATCCAACATACAAGCAGAAAAGTCAAAGTTTCTAATGTAAGCAAACTAACCAGAAAACTCGTCCATTCGTCGTTTTTCATTGCCTTAAGGAACATTATTCCAAATTCAAAGAAAATCGAACAAGGCGTTTGCTCGTGAATGCGTAGCAAATAAATTTACAAACAGACGAAATGCTGAACGGTCTAGTGGAAACGGAGACCTGACTTTGCTCGGACAATAACAGAAAAGACAGATGTTTTAAAACAAATCGGTTACCATATTTCACGTATATTTTATATTATATTTTATCAATATTGGAACCCACATTATTTTTACATATAGTATAACACTCCGTCCGCTCGCATAATACCAACCTTTACAGGAATAGGGACAATGGAGAAATTTCAAGCATGCTGATTGGTTGTTTCAGCAGCGTCACGTATGACGTCAGATTATTACTTGTTATTTAAGCATTAATTTAAAAAATGCATAAGAAATACAAAAGTTTAAAAAGCATCACCTTTTTTGTTTTTCTTTCGAAACCTTCCTTTAATTATCAGGGCTCTCTTTTCAATTTTAATAATGAGCAGTAGTTTGAAACTATGCATACAAATTGATACGAGTATACGAGATTTATATATGTACGAGAGAGAAAGTGTGACCATGTGTAAGTGATAAATTCCAGTTAAGGAATAAAAATGCACTAAAAAATTCATAAAGTTTTCAGATCAGCAGATAAATTGAAAAATTGTGTAGTTATTAATGATATCCTTTTCTCAAAACGAAAAATCTAAATAAATTACTTCCTTTTTTATCACTTTAATTGCAATATCAGGAAGAAATAGGAAAAAAAGTTTAAAAAATTGAAAAGTCAGAAATTATAAAATAATTGACATTGCAAAATATTCACATTGAAAATTAATGGCTTTCAATTTAAATTCGAATGAAAGACTGCATTTTAATTTTTAAAGAAAATTTTAGATATTTAATTAAAAATAGCATTTATCATATTTTGTGTAGAGATGTCGCCACTATTTATTTTATTTCACATTTAATATTTCAAGTCATTCTGTCAAGCTCAAATTTGTTGTGGAAAGATTGAAATTCATTGGAAATAACAAAGGTATTTTCGTTAGTAAAATTCGTTTAAAAAGTCGTATTTTTAAGTGTTAATTCGTATTCATCAGAGGATAAACTTTAAATGTACTATATAAGTACCACTATAAAGTAACTAGACAGTAAGTTTATGAAATCATACGGCGATCGAAATTTCTCCATTGTCCCTATTCCTGTAAAGGTTGGTATTATGCCGTCCGCTCCATCCCATTTAGCAGTGAGCAGTACACCTTGCATCCAAAGAAAAAAATATGATAATTAATAAACAGGCTTGCTTTTATCAGTATTAACAAAATTACAATTAAATGTCTGCTTTAATCATTATTAAATAATCACAATTAAATTTCGACTTTCCCAAAATGATTCAGATGTTTTAATGGTGCCAAAATCGCCACTGACTCGCCAAAACATTGAAATCAGTAGAACGGCCCCCATCTTCAACGAATTCTAGAAAATAAACTCCTTACATATACATCGTGTTTTATTGCTTCAAGGGACATTTATGACAAATTCGAAGAAAACAACGCGTTTGGTCGCGTTTGCTTAACAAGCAAATATGCAGACAGACGAAAGACTGTCGAGTTAAAAACGGAGACCTCGCTTCGCTCAGTCAATGATACAAAGGAAAAAGAAATCTTCCATACAATTTATTAATATTTTTTAAAAAATGAGATTATTAAATGCAACTTTTCCAATTTTTCAAAAATTAGGAACCCGTTTCAGCTCGCATTAATAACCTTATAAATGGCTGCATTTGATAATGGAAAGTAAAAACAATTTCCAGTCGGCAAGCCGGAAGACGAATGTAGATTTCTTTTATTCGGAGACATAAGGAAAAGAACATTTTACCCTCTTGATCCCTGGATAGTTTTCACTTCTTATTGTTTAAGGATTGGAGATATGAGGATGAAAGTGAATGCAACTGATGATAGCTCTACAACGAGGTTCCACATGCTTAGGCTAAAAAGTAGTGGTTGAACATTAATTTTCAAGGGATTTACCAGAAAAATCAATAGGAATAACGGAAAATCTATTTTCAACGGAGTTATAGGGAAATGAAAATTTCAGTCCCCCATTTTCACCCCTCTTTAAGCTGAATTGTCCATCTATGAATTCGGCTGATACTTTTCCTTCCCCACAGCATATCTCTCACCGGTTCAAATCTAATCAAAAGTACTGTAGATATCGTGTTCACAAGATAAAATGGGCAAAGCGCTGTATCTTTATATGTCTAAACATTCGATATATCTATAGTGCTAAAACTACATGTACTTATATATGTAATGACTTAGAAATTTCCCCATCTTTAAAATAAATCCTTATTTTCTCATCTTTAAAATAAATTAATTTTTAATTACGAACGAATTACTTCTACTTCAGTCCTATGATAAAAGCATTCCTATTTTAACTAAACTGGCAAGAGTAGCACTATTCTCGAGCCTCAACTTCGGTACTTTTCTCTTTTCGGTGTTATAAAAACTCACCGCGTCTGTGTAACTTCCTCTTTTGTAATCATGTAATGCACTAAGCAACTCACCGTAATTTTTTTACTCCTGGCCATGGCTTTAATGTTCCCATAATCTTTTAAAAGTTTAATCTATTATTGAGCACTCTATAATTAATTTAATTGTGCCTATTTTCGAAATGCAATAAATTGTTTTGGATTTTAACGACTGCAATCTTCTTCGACTGCCTCTATACTTCAGTTAAAGAAATAAATTTATATATATATGTAGGATTATATTGTGATACGCCATAATATTTCATTTGCAACGTTATGTTAAATCCCCACTCCAGATGGCAGCATAAACCAGATGTGAGTAGCTTATGTAACGATCTGAAACTGCCCATGCGCGTATGTTCTAGAGCACCGACGGAGTATGAAGACGATCCCTGGCATTGAAAAGATTAGGATGTGTCTGCGAAGCGAACGGAGAGAGGAGCTTGCGCGGTAACACGTAGTGGCGAATGGCTTGGCTATATGGTAATGTTTAAGTTCTTCAACCCTAATTCTAAACCTCCTTTTTAATGTCATATATTAATAACTCATACTTGTAAATTCCTGTAAATAGTACTGTTTAAATAAAGTAAATTAGTTTTTAAAAGAATGTCTAGTTATTTAACCCTAAATCACCATTACCGAGCTCATAACACTCCTACATATACAAGGTGCCGACTAAAATCCCTTATCGCCCTTTTAACTACCGAATGGCTGAAGCTATCTTCATAAGACTAGGCATGGTGAAGTGACTACGCGCCACTAGATGAAACCACTTACAGCGCCACCTGGTGGAAAACGGTGGAGTTAGCGTTATTATCTCTAAACCGGTACGAGACAGAGGAAAAAAGTGAATAACAAAGTTGTAGAGAATCATCGATTTCTCCATCTTTAGAATAAATCCTTATGTTATCATCTTTAAAATAAATTCTTTTTAACGATAGTTAATTTTTAATTACGAACGAATTACTTCTACTTTAGTCCTATGATAAAAGCACTCCTACTTTAACTAGAACACCTTAACAAACAGACACCTTATGATCATGAATGCTAAAAAGAGAACGCTTAAAATGCACATTTATTTGTCTTCAGTTCAAGAACGTATGGTTCGAACATGATGGTGCGCCTGCGCACAAAACATCATCAGTGAAGCAGTACCTGGTGGAGGAATTCGGGGAACAAATAATCGAGTATGGTGGTTTCCAAGAGTGGCCTCCACGTTCACCTGATCTGACTCCAATGGACTTTTTCCTGTGGGGAAACCTCAAACAGCAGGTATATGCGACCCCTCCGCCAACATTGCAGGACCTTCAACGACGCATTATGGATGCTTGTGCCAACGTGACACTCGCTATGCTACACCGTGTGCAACGTGAAGTTCAAGCAAGGGTCCAGATGTGCATTGTAGCTGACGGAGAGGAGCTTGAACATCGAAAAGAAAGGTATCTTGTAATAACTAGTTGTTTTTCTTTCTAAGAATGTTTTGTCACGTGTCAGTGTAGGAAATCATAAACAAATAAATACGTGTTTTAAGCGTTCTGCTCCATGCATTTATGTCCACAAAGTGTCTTTTGGTACTAAATCGATGATGCTCTGCAACTTTATAATTCACTTTTTTCCTCTATCTCATACCGTTTCAGAAATAATAACGCTAACTCCACCGTTTTCCACCAGGTGGCTCTGTAAGTGGTTTCATCCAGTAGCGCATTGTCATTTTACCATACCTAGATACCACTATTATGAAGATAGCTGCAGCCATTCGGTAGTTAAATGGGCGGTAAGGGACTTTATTGGGCACCCTGTATATATACTTTCGAACGGAAGATGGTTTTGGGCTCTAGGGACCATGATTGGAGAGGCTGAACAGAAATTTTCCCGAAATCTTGATGAGAACCATTTCAATAGGTAGTCTTATCATAAGGCAGCGGTTCCCAACCTTTATTTCCTCCCGTACCCCTTGATAAGTATTTTTTGTATTTTTGCTTACCCCTTACTGTCACACCTAATGTGAACATACTTCTTCGTTTTTAACGGGACAGTTCCGTTTTCTGTAGCCTGTCCCGTTGTCCCCAAGCACAGCTTCGAGACGCCCAAATGTCCCGTTTTCAGAAAGAGATACCCACGATAACAATTTCAGACAAGAAGAGGCCCAAAATAAAAATAAAAAATCCTACGGTGATGTCTAGTAAGACCGCGATGACGGCTCATACGCTATACTTGTCACACATGGTCAGAAGCCTGCTACGAGTGCTTCGTTAGTTCTAACTATATTACACTGTATGAAGTGACAGAATGAAACACTGGGGATATTTTAAGCGAAAGTCGTTGTGTGGAACTGTTCAAATACTTTCCCGCCAATAATTTAACTCATATGGAACTTTCGTATAATTATTGAATATATTCTATGTCTGCATGGAACTAATGCACCCATAGAAAGGATCTTTTTTTTTATAAAATAAGTTGTGGACGAGCTAGAAAGCACGATTGCAAGTCACAATTTATAGAGTAACGTTAATTACCAAAATTAATTTTAAGAAATCTTGCCAAGAATTTCATTCTTTTTTTAAAATTTACACAAAATATACTGAAGCAAAAATGTATTCTTCAGAAAAATGCAAAATCATATGAATTATTTCTTTTCACGTGTTCATTCCTGATCTTTTCATTAAGAAACAAAAACTGAAGAAATACGTGTTTTCTTGAATTTACATAATATTAAATAAAAATTTAAAAAATTCCCGTTTTGAGGGGAAAAAAATAAATGGTCCGTTTAGTCATACCCCCCCCCAACCATCCTTTCGCGCCAAGAAATTTTTATCAATAATATCAAGTTAAACGATTCGAACTAATTTTGAAACATTTTAGGACTTACTTTTTAGTTTAGATTTCATTCAAATTTTTATAATGCCAAACCTCCAAACAGATGAAAATGGCACTGATATAATTTCGCATTAACATTTGATGAAAGCTAACAATTACTCACAGTGATATAAATTATTCCAAATGGGAGACATTTTCATGACGATCCTTGAACTTGTTTCCTGGAGTTGAATTTTACAAAGTTCGGTTCAAATAAAGACAGATGTAACATCATGTCTGGTGCTGCATTTGTTGATAATATACTTGATACTTGAGATATTTGTTGTTCATATACGCTAACAACAAGTATGTTTTCTCTACAAGTTTTGTGGCCATGAAAGGCATTAAAAATTTTGTTGATTAACACTGAGTTCTTGGTACACTTCTTTCACTGCACTATTCACACAAACTGGTAGAAACAAAATATTCTAAAATAAGTATCCTTACTGATGAGGAAAAATTAATATGCCATTTCGTTCATTCTTTAATTTTTTTGTTGTATCTTTCCCCAAAACAAATTGATAATTCCTTACCCATTAACCGCTGACGTTGCGTTGACGCAACAGTCAAAAGAAATGCGTATAAAAATTTATCTACCTGACAAATTTTATGTTTATAGTAGTTTTTCAGTAGGGCAAAATATGGAGAATATTTCAGTAAAAAATATTTTCCTTTGACGATAATTTTATTTTTAAAAATGAGCTATGTACTTGATGTATTTGTTAACGAAAACTTTTGACCTGGTCTTACCGGAGAAAAATACAACTAAAGAAACGTGAGTGTTAGACGTGATCTATTGTTTGTCAAGGTTACTGCTTATCACAAATTTCCATCAGTCAGTTGTTTGTGGTTTTCTAGAGGGGGTTGAAAATACAGGTGTTGCGCTCATGCAACGTCAGCGGGAAAAGAGTATTTCAGCTTCTTACTCTCACCGTTAGACACTATGGTAATTTTTCTCTTTCGGCAAGCAAAGACATAACTAAAGCGAGATAATTTACATTAGAAGATGTTCTTCAAAGACTGTTTGATGGCGATGATGAAAAGAGTGACATCGATTTTGTTGTTATTTCTCCAGAAAACCAAAAGTTGGTGGCGAAGAAAAAGAAATTATAATATTTTGAATAATCATAATAACTAGCCGCTCTCGCCGCCCACCGGGCGGGTTCGCGGCCAGCACCCACTTTGTTCAGCACTTCTTCTACCACCTCGTTGCTTCCAGGCTCTCAGTCACTACATTTTCTCAGTTTTAAATACTGTATAAAGATCAATGGAAAGGGCTATAAAACCATAGTAGGTTTCATATTCTTTGTAGACAAAAGATTCCTTAAAATTGTAAATTCTTTCAATAAACCCCACCTAATTGTAATGTTTTCTATAATTTTCGCATGAAAGTTTTCATATCCATAATGGTCCAGTAAAATTAGCATTTTTCTTCGGAAAAATTTTAGCCCAAGGTTTTTCTTCACAGAAACCTTCTTTATGTCATTCTAAATGATATATCAAAAGTCCCCGACATTCTGCTGCACGCTTCTCATATTTTTAGGGGGCAATGGGTAAAAGACTGTGTCGTCGAAATCTGGTCATTTTCTTCGGAAAAATTTTCAAACCAGGCTCTCTTTCTAAGTAGATAACTTTTTTTTTATTCTCATTCTAAATAATATCTGAAAAGTTCTCGACATTCTGTAGTGCGCTTGCCCAAATTGCAAAGATAGAATTTTCTCCCCCACACTTCCTCCCCCAAAGAAAAATGAGAAGTGCACTGCAGAATATCGAGAACTTTTCAGATATTATTTAAAATGAGATAAGCAAAAAGATCTCTACGTAAAAAAAGATCCTGGTTTGAAAGTTTTTCCGAAGAAAATGACCAGATTTCAAATATTAAGTTTTCTTCCCATCGCTCCCTAAAAATATAGGAAGCGTACATCAGAATGTTGGGGACTTTTGAGATATCATTTAGAATGACATAAAGAAACTTTCTGTGAAGAAAAACCTTGGGTTACAATTTTTCCGAAGAAGCACCCATTTTTTGGCTAAAGTTACAGGATTATAAATACAGAATGAAATAGCCCTAATTAAACAGTTTCCATCACCAACAATAGGTATTTTACAATATTTTTGACACGCCATTTTGATGGAACTGTATCGATTATTGATGAAAACAGAAATTCATCTCAAAATTAAAATGTTTATTCCAAAAAACAATTTCATTCTCTCTTTTAACTACGCTGCATTCCATAAAAGTTTTTTGACAACAACTAATTTTCTTGTTGCTAATTTAACAAAAATAAAGTTAGGATAAAAAACAAAATTGTTTGCTATTGTGTGTGATTTTAAATTAAATATTAACTAAAAC
>BGPR01001673.1:0-49234 GCA_013235015.1 Araneus ventricosus | reverse complement strand
GCTTTGACATGATTTATGTTTGTAAAGTCTTCTGATATTCTTCTTTCACATAAATATGTAAGAATAGGCTGGAGGTCTTAGGACTGATACTTTTTTTGTATTGGAGGGTAAGTAATTTTTTATTGCCATCTAAGAAGAGGAGTGTCTTATGTATGATTTATTTGGAAATAATTAGAAGAAAATAGCTAAATACGTCAACTCCAGATTCTGGTGTGTGTATGTAATTAAATTTCATTTTAACTATGATGTTAACTTTTTTAGAGTTTTATTTGAGTTGGCTTGATTCATGTTTGTAAAGTCTTCACATATTCTTCTTTCGCATAAATATGGAGGAACTTGACTGGAGGTATTAGGAATGATATATTTTTTTCTTTTTGTATTGGAGCGTAAGTAATATTTTATTAACACCAAATATGATTTATTGGAAAGTAATTAGAGAAAATATCTAGATATGTTAAACATGGAATTGGTGTATATGTGAAAATATGTGATATTTTATTTTAATTTTGAAGTGAACTATTTTCCTCGTTTTTATTTAACTTGACTTGATTCATGTTTGTGAAGTCTTCTTACATTCTTCTTTCGCAAAAATATTGAAGAATTCGGTTGGAGGTATTAGGAATGATATCTCTTCCTTTTTTATTGGAGGGTAAGTTATATTATTACCCCACACATCTAAGAAGAGGTGTCTCTTATTTACGATTTATTGGAAAATAATTCGAGGAAAACATCTAGATATGTTAAATATAAATTGTATTTTATGTGTGTAATTATATTCCATTTTAATTATTAAGCGAAATTCTCTTACATGCTTTTATTCAACTTAACTTGTTTCAGATTTGTTAAGATGGAATATTGTAATGGATTTTTTGTTGGATCTGATTGCAAAGATCGTTTATTTTAATCGACTTTTCTCTTACTTCCTGATATGCTAGAGTTTTAAAATTCTGTGCAGTTGTGTGTTTTCATAGATCGGAGAATGCGATCAGCCGTAATTGAGACACAATTTTAAGTTCTGTTTCAATACTTTTTTCTGTCATGTCCATTCAACAGGTTGGGTTGCCGTAATGGCAGCGGGCACTGGGACATAGGGCGGCGTTCTGTCTGACGACCATATAGAAACCATTTGAAATTATAGTGCAACAATTTAGAATAAGAATTTTTTCCTCTCCGCGAATCCACATAAGCAGAAAAGTGCTTCTAGGCATTCTTGTTCGACGCGTTTTTTTTTCCGAGTTCAATTTTTTGAAAAATAATGCAGATGCCGATCTGAATACTTTTTACCAGATATTCCCTCCTGTATAGCACGTAAGTTAGTTACAAAAATTTCGCTCAAATTGAATAAATATATGTAATAATCTCACTTGATTTTATTTCAAATTCTAATATTATATATTTTAAAGTCTTAATGTATTCCAAAATCACTTTTCTTAAACTCCAGTTTCGTTCTATTTCCCGCTCTGGAGGTATATTAAATCTCGCGTTTTGGCATATTTATTGCTAAAAGAATATTCTCTAATTGCTTCCACGCGCCAACGTAAATCGCAAATTCTTTTCCAGACTTTTCCCTAAGATACTTACGTAATATAATAAAAATAGCTATTATTCCCTTCACTTTGATCACGTGTCTATCTGTTAAATCCCTACCTGAGAAAAAGCAGGGATCTTCTGTGCTCTTTTGGCTTAAAAACTTCACCTGAGATGTACGTACATTCCGTCACTCTCTCATAATAAAATGAAAATTTAGATTAACCCGGCCTGTTTTTTTTTGTTTAACGACTACATTTGCGAATACAATTCATATATATATTTTTAAATTTACCTTCTTTTATTTTATCCTGATATAATTAAGCTACTTTAACTTTTGACGGATCATTTTATAGGATTTTTAATACCTATAATTCTAAAATTTCTTCTCTCAGAGTAATAGCCTTTTATTCAAACGCGAAATTGCAATTTTTCAACTCCCCCCCCCTCTCTCTTATCCGATCCGATATTCAGATGCGTGATATAGAGACAAGTTTTGATGGTCAATCCACAACTTAAAGCAATAAAAATGCAGTTATGTATTTATTCCATGTCAAAGTACAATTCTACTAAACTATTAATTGCGAAGTGTACGTGGCATAAAAATGCAAATAATGCTAGTAACTGGCGATGAAAAGCAAATCTCTATTTAATTAATGCATATAAGTTCAAAAAATCTTAGGTAAGATCTAAATTTTGCACCACATCTCTCTTTGGATTTTTGCTTAATTCTTCATTAATTTTCCATATTATGAAATACAGAGCACAATAATATACATGCACTTCTTTCTAAATATGGATACTTTATTTCTAACTCTCCTACACATAAAACTAAGTTCCCCATATTTCAAATCACTTCAAACATTTCTTTGAAAATTGTGAAGTTCAGTCTTAACAAGATGTGCAACTGAACTTTGATTCTCAACATTAACGTGCTAGCTGAGATACTTGAATTTCCAATCAGAGTCAGTTTAGGAGGTCTTTACTGTTCGCGAAATGTTCTATATCAGTTTAAGTTTAGCTCAACGTTAATCGTGACTGTAGCTTTAATCGTTAAAAGGGCTTTCTTCCAGTCTAAAATTCTAAAATTGCAGATGAAGTACTTGATATAGAAGAAATAATAGCGTTCTAAAGTTCTGTAATTTGTGAAATCGTTGAATGAATATGCATCTTGAAACTGGACTGGTTTAAAGTAGAGTTTCATTTACTGATACATGCAAAAAGAAATCCGACTTTCGAGAAGTTTCTGAAAAATAGTCAGCACGTGAAATCACTGCGCTCCATTCAAAATCCATTTTAGTCTGAAGATATTTAGGTTTACTATTCGTTCTATTACAGGATTTCAACTTCATTAAGTTTTCTTAGCTTCTGTTATTAGAGAATTTCGATGCTAAAAGTCAGTTTAATGCAGAATTAAATAAAATAAAACTGACTGATAGTAGATTTGTATATTACATAGCAGTATCTATATTCTTTAAAAGTTTTTTATCAATATATTTCTTATTTTGAATAGAAGAAAACGTATATTTTCCACTTACATTAAATTTAAATAGAAAAATTAATATGGTGACCAGATAAGAAAAGTGATCCAAGAATTAAACAATGAGTAAAATATGAAAAAAGGATGCTCAGTTAAAGTGATAATACATACAGATCAAGAAAATAAAAATATAAAATAATTGTTTGGAAATTTAGAGATTTATTCTTGTTTAAAAGGCATTCGAATTAATCGGAGCTCACCACTATATGTCCCAGGATCAACTAGATTTCTTATATCTACAGTCTACCAACCATTTATGTAACTTTATCATACCTGCTGAATAACATCAGTCTGATAAAAGAGAAATTTTATCTTACCGGTTGCCAATATGTTTACAGGAAACCAATTATTAGAATATAACTTAATATTCGAGCCGTACATAAATCAATCACGAATCTGAGACAGTGGAAGCAATCAGTGAAGTAGCAAATTCTTATATATATTATTATGTTCGTATTGTCAATAATTATGGATTAGATTAGATTTTCTGAATATCTTACATTACCTTAGATGGATTTCATAGACAAACATATAATTTCGTTATCAGATACTTTACCTGAACCAAACAGTCATAATCGATCATGGGAATGCATAAATATGACATGGAGAGAAGGAAATACATCCATTTCAAATAATCGACCAAAAAGATATTCAGTCTTATTTCTAGTTTTATGGCACTAGATAAATGATAATCTGTCTAAAAAGAATTAACATTTTTCTAATATAATTATAATTCATTCACGGAATAGATATATTTCTTTTACATCAAGGAAACAGTCATTTAGAAACATTATGAATAAAATGAAAATATTTTCAATACCTTGTTTCTGTATCAAATTAAAAAAATACTGACATCCCCGACAATGAGAATTTGGAAAAGCGGAAATATGACATGCATTTGAAGCAATTCAATCAAAAAAAAAATAATCAGATGTGTCTTATACGGCACTAGATAAATGACAATGTCATAAAAGAATTAATATTTTTTAATGTAACTTATTCAATGAATTGATATATTTGCTGTTATATCAAGGAGACAGTCATTTAGAAACAGTGTGTATAAAGAAAAAAATATTTTCAGTACATTGTTTGTGTAGTAAACTAAAAAAATACTAACATTCCCAAAATTCAAAATTTGGACAAACGGAAATATTACATCCATTTGAAGCAATTCAATCAAAAATACATTCAGACACATCTTATCTGGAACTAGATAAGTGATAATCTGTCAAAAAACGAATTAACATTTTTCTAATATAATTTATTCACTGAATTGATTATTTGCTGTTTCACCAAGGAAACAGTTATTTAGAAATAGTATGCAAAAATTTTTTCAATACCTTATTTGTGCATCAAACTAAACAAATACTAACATCCCCGAAAATAAGACAACTCCACCTATTTTATATTTTACTGCCTTTTGTTTCGTTGCATTAGAAAGTCCCAGTGGACAAGAAAAAACGTCCGAGACAACAAACAAAAGGAAATTTATGACAAAGAAAAGGCGGAATACGTTTCCGAATTAAATTTCAAAATGTTCGAGATTTAAAATTTTATCACTCAAACATGCGACAAGCAATAAAGTTTAGTCTCTTAGGAATATGTTATGTTGCAGCTTACATTTTATGAGCATGTACACGATAAGAATACTGAATGCAGTCGAAAGAAAAAATTGGAGCCAGGAATGGGCCCATTGAGCCCGACTGAAAAAACAAACAAAGGTTCCACTAAACAAAGTTGTATGAGCAAACAGCGACATGCTGAAGTTTTATTGCCTTTTATTTATGCTCAAATAAAGTTAAATGGGTATCATGATTTAAATTTTCAAAGAAAAGGGTACAACTCATGCAAGAAAGTCTTTTGTAGTCTCGGTAAAATTATCATAATGTGAAACCTTCTGTTATTTTACCGCGAATATTGAATTGAATATAATTCCGATAATATTGTTACGCAATGAATTTATATAACTTTTTTGAATGTTAGTCTTCATTTGCAATTCAGTTTTGCATCATTAAGTTGGGCCTGAAAGACTTGAAAATAATTATTCTTTACATTTTCAAATCATACATAAAGGATGCAGTGCTTTACCATTAAAAATAATCCCGAGTTGGAATGCAACTATTACATGTTTGGCATTCCTATTAATATTTGGAATTGAAAGAATAAATTATAACATTTAAAAAAATTCCCGCTCTGTCTTCCAGAATTCCAATTTTAATACAGATCAAGGATCTTTAATTTAGGGATGAGAAAAACTACCGGTTTTAACACAAAACCTGTTAACCGGCTTTTTGTTATTTTTTGTCCTGGTTATAACCGGTTATTTTTATTAAAAAATCCAACAACCGAGTAAAAACCCGATCGGAAGATAGGCTTGATTTTAGGTACGATTTAAATTTACCAAGTTATGAAGCTTTGAATTTCATCACCTTAAGCGAAGAAACGAGGCGTGTTGGTTGGCGGATTACTCAAAGAGTCTTTATGAACAGATAAATATTGGCCAATGGATTGATTTCCTATGAAAACAATATTAATAAAAATTTTTGTCTTCAAACGGCATTTGTTTTTTATTTAAAAAAAACGAAAACCGGTTATTTCAAAAACCGGTTATTTTGAGCGGTTATAACCGCCAGGTTAAACCGGAGGTGATAAAAACCTGAATAACAAAAACCGGTTATTTTCTTAATAACTGCCATCCCTACTTTAATTGAGAAATTAAAATTTTCCCTGATGTTTGCCTGTAGGAAGTTGCCCTCATGTAAAGCTCCTCGCACCCAAATGTATGCAGACTGTGGTATGAGGCTCAATTTTATAGCATGCTGCCCCTCTAATGTTTGCATTGCGGCAACTATAGTGTTTAGGCAGAGAAACTATCTGCCATGGATGATTTTTGACAACATCGATGGTATAATCAGGGTATTTATAAAAATATTACTCATTATTGTTATTTAACGTGTAAAAGAAATATATTAAAGAAAGAAAAATTGAAGTTTGAGTGTAAAATATTTTCATTTTCGTGTGTCAACATATGCTTGCATCTACATATATGCTTGAGAATGTTACCTGTCCACGACAATCTTGGTAAAAGTAATGTGCAACTTGTTTATTCGTCCATAGGAGTTCGAACATACGAAGACTCTAGCTCATAACGGCTATATAACAGCCCAAAAGTTAGGAATTTTCTTTTACAGCGTTCTAAATCCTTTCTGGACATTCGTATAGACACCCCTTCTAGCACAAGATATTTTACAATATCCCCACGACATTCCTGCGACATTCTGAATGCCGCGCAACATTATAAGGATATAAGGATTATTTAAACTTGTGGAAAAAGGGGGTACATATACTATAAATATACGAATGTCTTTCGTAACCAGCTTCTTAAGCCTCAGTAAAATTATCATAATGTGAAACCTTCTGTTAATTTACAGCGCATATTGAATATATTACTGATAATATTGTTACCCAATGATTTTGTAGACCTGTTTGAATGTTAGTTTTCAATTGTATTCGTGCATTTTCTGTTTTGCATCATTAAGTTGTGTCTGAATGGCTATCAAATAATTATTCTGTAGATTTTCATGTATAGAATGTGCTTGCCTATAGCACTTTACCATTAAAAATAAATTGAGGTTGAAATGGAATAATTTCAGCTGTGATGTTCCTACAATAATCGGAATTGAAAGAATAAATTAAAACTTTTTATTAAAATTCCCGCGCAATATTTCAGAATTCGAATTATAGTATAGATCCAGAGTTTTTAATCGAGAAATCAACATCTTCTCTGCTTCTTATTTGTAATAAGTCGCCATCATCTAAATCTAGCAGATATAAGTGTATACAAACCACGACAATTTTATAATCTATATTTAATGGATGAAAATAAATACTGATAATTGAAAATTTATTTGAAAGTCTATTTATATTTATATTTATCCCTCAAAGAAGAATAGTTTAAGGATTTACTGGAAATTCTTGCAATTTCCTTTTGTTCCTTCTGTTTTCTGTCTTTCCTGAGATTGGTTAGATGTCCTGGAAAAACAACTTTTCGTACTGATTACTTTCTAGCAATTTCGCTAAATTTTTCGATGAAATAGAAAAAGTTTTTCTTTGAGCTTTAATTCATTTGATGTAATTGAAAGATAAATATTGACTTTTCTTTGTATTTCCTCAACTGATATCGATTTATTTTGTTTCTTTCTCCTAGATACGACCTCCTAACCTTTTGTTTGCGGCGCTGCTGTAAACTAAATATCTAAATTGTTATAAATAGATACACAACTGAAAAGTTTTTTACTAAATGCGTTGAAAGAAACAAAGTAAGCATTACACAGGAATTAAAGTAGAGTTAACTCATTTTCACTCAAAGATAGAAAGAATATAAAAATGTCTAGCTTATTTAAATAAAAGAAGACGAAAATTGTTATTCAATTTCGCATAATTGCATTTTTATAGATATCACCTCAACTAATTTCATTCGTAAACACATATAGCCCATCATTAAATTTAAATATAAACTTAAAACTACATGCTATCAAAGGTAAATATGGAATACGAGTAATTTTGCAATGTTCGTAAATTAACGTCAGCCTTGATAAAGTGTCACCGTATTGGTTGACAATGCGTTATCTGTCACAGATGAATATGTAGTTCAAATATATATATCTTGTTGTAGCATTTGTGGCTGAAAACGGCGGTTGGTTGTAGTGATACAATAAGGCAAAAATTCCAAAACAACGCAAATCAGCAAAATTTAAATTTTGCGTTATAAGCAGCCTATTATCCCACGGATTGAAATTGGTTCGGTATTGGGCAACAAATTATACTCACGAAGACTTTTCGTTAATGAAGTCGACATCTATTAAACAGTAAATTGTTACTAATTCCAAAACTATATCCAGTTAGTCAATCGCATTTGTTTATCAGTTCAGAAGCTTAGGCTGACTTAAAAATGTTTTTAACAGTGATGTTGGCACCCGTTGGCAATCTCAGTTTCTTGACTAAATAATCATGATCTAAGATCTAATTTTGTTGAGAAGACTTCTATAAAATTTGATGCGGCTCATCGAAATCTAGTCAGGTCAATCAGTCTTTACGTTGATGTAAGAAAGCAATCTGACATGGTTCATTTCGATTTCGGAGATAATTCCGTCAGGAAGATTAATATATTTTGTGTAAAACTGCCTGTAGGTAGATCGTCTTCAATTCTACACAGCTTGATATTCTGGAGGAAAAACAGAAACAGATGACTCCATAGCTAGTTGATTGCTGCGATCAAAATAAAGAGATTTTAAATGGTTGTTCGTAAATGTCATTAAAATCAGAAATGTTAGTATAATAAATGTAATCTATGAAAACGAAATATAGCTTCCTTTGACAATCTATGAAGCGTCTTGTAACAACGACTTCCAACTAAATTCTGGACTATGATCAATGCGACTATTTACTTCGAAGATAACCAACGATTTATTACAACAACTACAATAAAACTTCAGTCAAATCTCTTAAATAACCGAGGGAACGAATGAGTTCTAAATGGAATTTTAAAACACACTGTCTGATTATTTCTTTGGGATGCAATACATTTATTTAGTCCGAAGATTTTCCAAATATAATTAGAGAGCTAAACATTTTTCTTTTCTTTCGGAAAATACTTTCAAATAGAAATTAAACATGTTACATATCCTCCTAATTTCAAATACCATCGGTTCCACTATGAATTTTCAAAACACTGACCCTTTTCCAGCAGTACAATCCTCCAACTATATCTTCCAAGAGACTTACATATTACTTTCTAGCACAGCATGGCTCATCACCTTTCATAATTTCAGCACAACACAAACTAAGCACCCTAAGATTTAAGCGTGTCCACTGTCAAACCCTACTTAAGTTTCGAAATAGAACTAATCTCTGCAGCTAAGAAGCTGAAATTTAATTGAAATTCGGTGCATGCCTAATCTACTTAAAGGATGATAGTCACCCCGTTCCATCCCTTTGTAGAGAATATTCCATTCTATTATCAGACCTCAACCAAAGGAATTTTCACACTAACGAAGAAGGAATTTTCACACAAACGAAGGATTTTCACACTAACGAAGAAGGAATTTTCACACTAACGAAGAAGGAATTTTCACACTAACGAAGAAGGAATTTTCACACTAACGAAGAAGGATTTTCACACTAAAGAAGAAGGAATATTCACACTAACGAAGAAGGAATTTTCACACTAACAGCAGTATTCAATCTTGTTAGAGTTCACTGCTGGATATTTTCGCAAGGCACGGCGATTTTCTTTGTAGTTTTGTGGCTGCATAAAGGAAAGTGATTGCTTTTACCGAAAATTGCTTCATGTGGCTTGTTGGTAATTAAGAGGT
The DNA here is from genome assembly GCA_013235015.1 of Araneus ventricosus. NCBI lineage: Eukaryota > Metazoa > Arthropoda > Arachnida > Araneae > Araneidae > Araneus > Araneus ventricosus. The sequence goes on along the minus strand of BGPR01001673.1, from coordinate 39,793 downwards.
AGAAATTATTATGAAAAGTTTTGAAATGAATGTTAGATTGTTTGTTAGAGATTGGCAGATGTTAAAGTGTTGTTTACCAATTTTTTAACCCCTTTTGGTTGGCGCTTCTCGTCTGCGCCGTACGGTCGGCGTCGCATGTCATGCGACGAAGAGAAAAATTGCATCGTTGAAAGTGAATTCGTCGCTACTTACGCGTCTCGTTATATTCCGCGATTTTGCCAATGTAAGCAATAAAATAATAGGCGATAAATGATTTCAATGTGGTTTTTACGCCCTGATAGTCAAGAAAGATTGTAAAGCTGTTTTCACGGTAAGGTTGTAAAACCATTCTAAAAACATTTTTATTTACATATCATTAATAATTCTTTTCACGCAGATATTTATCTTACAAAGCAATAGATTTGAAAAATATATTAGCAGAGAGTATTTTGTTTTAATTTAAAACTTGGGTGAATTTTAGGGAAAACTGTAGGTCAGTGAATGGGATATCACATGTGTGATCACCAGTAGGTCAAACAAAAAATATAGAAAAATATTTTGCATTTTAGAATTCAGAATAGAATATATATTAATTGTCTACAGTAAAAATGCTTTTTTGAGGTCGTAAATTCGGAAAAAAATCCTACAGAGAATGGGTTAAAACTGCAAAACATAGTACATAATACAAATTTATAAAATGAATTATGATTAAGCGAAATATATTTTTTTAAGTTTCCAAAAATTAAGGACGGTTTTATCAATATTCAAATCTGTCCCACTCCGCGTAATTTTTTTCACAATATTTAAGGCGTCATATTGTAGTAGACAAAAAGGAAATGCCTTTTTTTATTCATTGGTTTCGGATTATTAAATTCAATTCTATACCGACATTTAGATGCAGGATAATACAAAAAAATTAATGATGTATAATTATAATTTCTGCAAACAAAAGATTGATAAAATCTTTCAACAAAACCTCGATTAGTTATAATGTTATTAACTTCTTTTTCCACAGTAACTATCGTAACAATTATTAAAAATTGTTGGAACCTTCCATATCTTTTAAAAATCTATTGGTTAAATATACAGAATAAAAAAATCTATATAATTGAAAAATAATAGCATTTAAAACAGTATACTATTCCGATGAAAATAATTTTTGAGAGGAATTTTAAAAACATGGCTTCATTTTCCATTGTTGTATGAAATACCTTCATACCTTAAAGATATGAAATTATTTTGAGTCAACTGATCTTTCGATATAAATATTAACAAAGTATTCAAGTAAGTATTAATTTTATGATATCTTGAAATCATATACTGTTTTTGTGCTGATTTATTATTCTCTTCCATTAATCTAACGCTTTACCTTTGTTTCTGACAGAGTCCCATATTAGTTTTTTGATATATAACATCGATTTCCATCCTTCATAACTTGAACACAGTTAACACACAGAGTACCATTAATGACCCTTTTACTCTGTAGAATTCCAGTTAATGAGAAGAACAATAGAAAATTAAAAATGTTAAAAACAATATAAAATTAAAACACATTAAAAACGAAAAAAAACTAAAAAAAAATATGAAACAGAAGAAGTAATCACCGATGATAACAATACACATTTTTGCGCACCAAACGCAGCAGCATCCAGTGATTGCATCATACATTTTACTACAACTAACCAACCCATCACTAAAGAATTAAACAACAAAAAACTCCCCAATAATAAAATAGCCAAAAACACACAAAAGAAAAAAACTATCAAAATAGAAAAATTGGAGGAGAGCCCCAAATGGCGGACTTTATCAACCACCCACCATAGGAGTTCTAATTTGGACAAATTTTCTGTCGAGGACAAAACTTACAAAGTCAAAACATATACCCTCTGTGGTTCTGAATCTGTCCAATTGAAGTATAAGAAATAATCCCTTTGAGAAGAATAAAAAGAAGGAAAGAAACAAGCATGTTAAAAACCTTTAAAAACATATCCAGTAGAAAAACTTGAGAATGCAAAAAAATAATTCATCCTCAGCCGAGTTAGATGCAGGAATAGGATGCTGACAAAAAACGAGAAAACAAGGTTAAAAAATATTAGAGGCTAGCACACCTAGCTCCATCTATGAAGAAAATGAGGAGAAAATATTCTGTCCCAACAATAACAGTGGTTTCAAAGGCTGTTAACAGAGCAGAGAACCATTCCATAACCCAGGAAGGTCGACTCAAACCAGTGGTTGTAGAGTCTTTTGATCACGCTCCGGAAAAGAGAAGCATAAGCGCAAATTAGGGCTGCTGGCCCATCTACAAAGAGCATCGCCGTATTTACATAAGGCAAACTAACATTTACATAGAGATGTAACCTAAGAGCATGATCACATAATTACTGGAGTTATTAAATATAACATCTATAGAGACATATTATACACTACAAAATGATGGGCAATGCATTACAAGACACAAATAAAGCAAAAAAAAACATTCGTGGTCAACAACTAGTTTTGTTTCTTCAGCGAACTTATCAATGCATCAAAAACGGTGGAATTAAATTAAAATTCGGTGTATACCTAATCTACTTGAAGGATGGTAGTTCTCGTTTCATCTTTGCAATGAAGAATACTCTTCTCTATTACCAGGCTTTAACCAAAGGATACTTCACGCCAACAAACTGAACAGCAACACTCAGTCCTATTAGTGTTCCTGCTCGAAATTTTCGCTTGGAACGGTGTCTGTTAGGAGTAAATCTATTTTATTGTTAGACCTAAATCAAAGGATACTTCACGCCAGCAAAGTGAAAAGCAGCATTAAATCCTATTAGAGTTCACTGGTGGATAGTTTCGCTTGGAATTGTGTCTATATAAGTTTATACCCATTTTGTTATCAGACCTCAACCAAAGGATAGTTTGGGCCAACAAACAGCAGTATTCAATCCTATTAGAATTCACTACTGGATATTTTCGTCTGGAATGGTGATTTTCTCTTTAGCTCTGCAGCTGTATTGACGGAGAAATAAGAGAAAACGAATGTATTTTTTTAAATCTGCTTTGGGTGGCTCATTGAAGAATAGAGAATTGGAAGTTACTGGAAATGTATGGAAATAAATGACAGTACAGTAAAACTACGTTTAACCGTCAGTTTTTATTATCCATCAACGCCTAAAAACATAGGTTTATAGTATTGCAATAGAATTCTGTACATTATTACTCTTGTATTGAAGTTTATATTGATTGTTTTGCAAAATTAAACACAACATGTATGTATTATTCACTTTTAAAGAATTTTATTTTCACTTTCATCCCAAACTAGCAGTGAAATCACGTTTCTGAACTTGTGTATTAACACTTTAAAGGACAATTTTTTTCTAGAAGTGATATAATAAAAAAATTCTTAAAAAACTTAATTTAAGAAAAAAAATTCATTTAGCTTATTAGATGGTATTAATTTTTGTTAATTAATTTCATTAACTATTAATTAATTAGAAAGTCAAGACACTTTATTATGGTTCGAGATCAGAGATCGGAACATCTAGATTTGTGTTTCATCGAAACATTTTACGAAAATTTACGCCAACCTTAAAAATTGCACATCTAGATTTGTGTTTCATCGAAACATTTTACGAAAGCTTACGCCAACCTTAAAAATTGCTTTTAAAATTGATGAATTTTGTTGAAAGTATACTTACCACGGCCTTAGAAAGGGTTAGGAGACTTCGGTTATCCAATCAGAGTCTTTGCTGGGACGGTGAAAGTTAGTCGAAGTGTTACTGTAGTTTGATAAGATGTTAATGTTTTGGCTAACAATTTAGAATATTTGTTTAATTTCGAAAAAATAGGGATATTTTCCTTATCTCTACAGTGTTAGTAGTCCATGTGAAGTTATCATAATGTATCTAGAATCGTGGGCTTTTTTTTTATGAAAACGAAATTTTTTATTATTTTTATTAAATGTGATTTAGGGTTTTTAAAACCGTTTACAAATCAAAATTCAGTCACAAAACTTTTTCAATTAAGTAGCCTTCAAAAATTATGTTCTTTACTTTAAAGAGCCATTGATTTGAAAAGAATTTAAGCGTAGCCACAACTTCATTTTTAACCTTATTTACTAGCGTAACTGTGAATAAAACGATAAAATATTAATTATTTTTATCTTATAACATTTTGAAACCATTGGTTTATTATCGGCATGAAAAAAATTCTACTCATTTTGACAAAAAAAAAACCTTTTAAGCCAATATACTGATTCAGTATATCGTATTTCCTTAAAAATTGCTCCTAGTTCCACTGGTAGAAGATATACTTTTATTTGTTGGCGCATGCGCGCTCCCGACTGGTCACGTGTTAATTTAGTGTTCTGCGAGCAGCCGCCGAGAGTGTTGTGACCATTTTCGGCTCTCGCAATGAGAAATAAACGAGTGTCTACAGTCCACCTTAAGTGTATTTTGTGAAGTTATTTAATTAACTTGCCTGAGTGTGTGATAAATAGAAATCTGAGCTAAGTGACGGGTCCATTTTGGTCCTTGGCTCGCCGGAGTAACCGGAACTGTGCGACTTATGAGTGCCATGTGTGTAAAGACTTGTGCGTCTTTAAAACGAAACTTATAAAAGTGTGGATTATCTTCAATTGAAGGTTAGTGGCTTTAAGTCTGATATTTAGTTAAGAAATTTCAAAATGTTGAAGAACTGTAGCAAAGCAGATCTAAAGGTTATTGCAACTGAGTTAGGTTTAGCTTTTGATAAAAAAGCTACGATTGTTCAATTAATAGATTTAATTCAAAAAAGCAATTATTATAAAAAAGACATAGAGTTCGTCGAACGTTTAGTGAATTCCACAATCGAAGAGCGTAAACATCTTGAAGAAATTGCTTTAGAGAAAGCGAAAGCAGAACAAGGGCAGATGAATTTGGAACAAATTAAACTGGAAAGAGTGAAAGCAGAACTTGAGCTTGCGCGCTTAAGATCAGAATCTAACTCAGAAAATAAGAATGAAAATTCAAGTGAAAATGATAAAAAAGAAAGTATAGAATCTCTAGACTCTCTCATTAAAAGTATTAGAACTCTAACGGTCAAACTTCCAAATCGACCGGAAGGGTTTAGTTATTTCTTTTCATCTTTGGAAAGAGCGTTCATTTCCAAAAATGTCCCAGAGAAATTTAAAGCGGAAATTCTTCTAAATTTGTTAGGGGAAAAAGCATCAAATGTTATTACATATATTAAAGATGACGAATTGGGAGATTATTCAAAAGTTAAAGCCATAGTGTTAAGAGAATTTGAGCCTACACCACAAGTTTCTTTAGAGAATTTTAGAAAGACACAACGTCAGACAAATGAAACGTATATGCAATTCGCGTCTAGATTAACTACGAGTTGGGATTATTATTTGAAACTAAGAAATGTTTCCGATTTTGAAACTTTAAAAAAATTAGTGGTATCGGATAAAATATGTCAAACACTTGATAAAGAGGTTATGTGTTTTATTAGCGTGCGCCAGAATAATTCTTGGTTTCAACCCATTGAATTGGCTAAGGAGATAGATTTATATTACACTTCAAGGGGAAAACCTGTAATTAATGATTCTAGGCCGAGTAATAAAAATAGTTATCCCAAACATGTGTCGAAAGTTTTTCTAACTGATGTAAAAGATTCTAAATGTATTTTATCTTGCGATGAAATTCATCCGTTGTATAAATGTCCTATTTATAAAAACATGTCGGTTAGTGAAAGAGTTGAGTTTGTGAAATCAAATTCTTTATGTTTTAATTGCCTGGAGAAAGGGAATCATAGAGCAAATAATTGTAGAAGTAAATTCCTTTGTGGTATTTGTAAGAAAAAACACCATATTTCCCTGCATTACCCTCGCCAACCAAAAATAAATAAAGAGACGATTTCGCAGAATATGAGTAATCAAAGCAAGAGTATCCATTCGGCCTTGGACGCTTCCGCGCAGATTTTCGAACCTTTGCAAGAAAATAATTTATTCCAAACATCGTGCAATCTTGCTAATGATTTAAAAAGTGTGTTGCTCAGCACTTTTGTTTGTTTGATTAAAGATGAATCGGGTAATTGTTATGAATGTAGAGGGTTGTTGGACGTCGGAGCAAATTCCAATTTTATAAGCAAAAAATTAGTAGACAAGCTTCAATTGAAAGGAGAAAAGATTAATATTTCTGTATCAGGAATAAATAATTTGTCTTTGAATATAAAGTCTAAAGCTAGTGCAACGATTTTAAATAGAGACAAGAGTTTTGAGTTAAATCTAAGTTTTTTGGTAGTTCCAAAGATAACTGAATTTACGCCTTCTAAGTCGCTTGAGATTAATGTTTCATCTTTAAATAACATAAAATTAGCTGATGATAAATTTTATGAGCCTGGTCCAATTGATTTTCTTGTAGGTGCAGAATATTTCTATGAGCTTTTAAAACCAGGTCAAATTTCTCTTCATGATACAAATTTAAGATTACAAAATAGCGTTTTCGGCTATATTGTAAGTGGGAGTCTTCTAGCTAAGGGAGAAGCTGAAATACATTGTGGGCTTATAACAGATAATTCAGAGTTAGAAAAAACTTTAAAGGAGTTTTGGGAAATTGAGAACATTGAGAGAGAGTCTGAGATTTCTGTTACTAAAGAAGCAGAAATATGCGAAGAGCATTTTCTCAAAAATTATTCTAGAACTGAAACCGGAAAATTTATGGTAAAAATGCCATTTAAAGAAGACCCATCGTGTCTTGGTGAATCGAGAAAAAAGGCTGAAAAATGTTTAAATTCGTTGTGGAATCGCCTACATAGAGAGCCTAAACTTTGTGAACTTTATAGGATTTTTATGCAAGAGTATTTACATATGGGTCATATGGAAGAGGTAATAGAATATGAAGAACCAGATGTAAATTATTATATACCGCATCATTGCGTATTTCGTCCGGAATCAAACACTACACCATTGAGAGTTGTGTACAATGCAAGTGCGTTAACTTCTTCCGGAAAATCATTAAATTGCATACAGTTTAACGGAGGTACAATTCAGAATGATCTCTTGAGCATTATGCTGAGGTTTAGAAAACATAAGTTTGCCTTTGTTGCTGACATCAAAAAGATGTATCGGATGATACTGATCGATCCTAACCAAAGAGATCTTTTGAGAATATTATTCAAAGCGGAAGTGAATGATCCAGTAAAAGTGTATAAATTATGCACTGTAACGTATGGCACAACTAGTGCGCCTTTCTTGGCAACAAGGACAGTGCAGCAGTTGGCTAAAGATGAGGGAAAGGACTTTCCGTTAGCATCATCTGTATTATTACAGGACGTCTATATGGATGACGTCTTAACAGGTGAGGATAATCTAATTAAAGCTAAGGATATGCAACAACAGCTCATATCTTTGTTTGATAGAGGAGGCATGGAGCTTCACAAATGGTCAGCTAATAATCAGTCCCTTCTGTGTGATGAAATGAAAGAATCTGATTATTCATTTAGTAAGGAAACTAAAACTTTAGGTATACTTTGGAAACCACAACCAGATTGTTTTGGCTTTAATTTGATAATAGAGCAAAGTGAAGTATACACTAAACGAGCTGTGTTATCTCAAATAGCACGAATATTTGATCCCTTGGGTCTATTAGGTCCAATCATCACTAAAGCTAAAATATTTTTACAAAAATTGTGGTTATTAAAATTAGATTGGGGAGACACTCTCCCATTGAAAGAAAATACTGAGTGGCAAAGTTTTCTTAATTCATTAAAGTTTGTAAACCTTATCAATGTTCCGAGATGGATTCTCAGTGAACAGTGTATTAGTGTAGAATTACACGGCTTTGCTGATGCCTCAGAACTGGCATATGGAGCTGTCATCTATATGAAATCCATCAATTCTTACGGTGGCTCTGAGGTGAAGCTACTCATTAGTAAATCCAGGGTAGCGCCTCTTAAGTTTGTGACTATACCGCGGCTAGAACTCTGTGCTGCAGTTCTATTGTCTAAATTGACGAGAAGAGTATTGAGAGCTCTAAAACTAGAGGTTTCGAAAAGCTATTTCTGGACAGATAGCACTATTGTTCTGTCATGGTTGGAAAAGGAATGCAAAGATCTTAAGACCTTTGTTGCTAATAGAATATCTATCATTCGAACTCTAACTGTGGCAGAGCAATGGAATCATGTGCCATCAAAACAGAACCCAGCGGATCTAATATCAAGAGGAATGGATCCAGTTAAACTACAACTGTGTGAACTGTGGTGGAATCCCTCATTTTTATTACAACCTGAAATGACTAAGTGTCGCGATAGCTCTATCGAAACCAATGATCTTTATATACGTGAATTAAAATCAAATCCTTCAGACCTATTGTCTAGGGGACATAAAGCTGAATCTCTTCTACATCATGAAGGGTGGTGGAATGGACCATCAGTTTTACAATCTGATGAACTTCCTGAAACTGTGTGTGAGTGTTCAGATCCAGATGAAGATTACTTACCTGAACTCAAATCTAAGAACTCTAAGGCTGATATTGTGTTAACTTTAAATTCTAACAAAACATTCTTTGATTACATAGTTAACCGTAGTAATAGAATTTTAACTGTAGTTCGAATATTGAGTTTTCTTTTCAGGTTTATTTCTAATTGTAGAAATCCAGAGAGTAAAAGAAAAGGACCATTGACATCAGAAGAGCTGTCAGAGGCAGAGCATTATTTAATCAAGCAATGTCAGTTTGAAGTGTTCTCTGCAGAAGTCACAGCCATGATGTCTGGTGATAATATTTCGAATAAGAGTAAAATTCTAAATTTATCTCCCTTTCTAGATAATAAAGGTGTAATGAGGGTAGGAGGAAGACTTGAAAATTCCCAATTACCATATTCAGGTAAACATCCCATAATACTACCCTCAAAAGGTAAGTTAACTGAAATGATTGTAAGGTATTACCATGAAAAATATTTTCATCTTGGTCCCCAACATTTGCTTTTTCAGGTTAGACAAAAATATTGGCCCATTCGTGGGAGAAATGTATGTAGAAAAATTGTGCATAACTGTGTTGTTTGTTTTAAAGTTAAACCAAAAGCGTATTCTCAAAAAATGGGCAATTTGCCAAAGGAAAGAATTACTCCAGATAAAGTATTTAGTTCAACAGGAATAGATTTATGTGGACCATTCTTAATTAAAAATAAATATCAAAGGAAAGGTCCTGAAATAAAAGTTTATGTTTGTATATTCATTTGCTTAGTAACAAAAGCCATACACCTTGAAATAATCAGTGATCTAACTTCTCAGTCTTTAATAGCTACTTTGAAAAGATTTATTTCAAGAAGAGGTAAATGCCATAAGATTTTTTCTGATAATGGATCTAACATGGTAGGGGCTAACAGAGCATTAAGAGATTTGAATAAATTGGTCAGAGATAGAAATGAGTCTTTATATGCGTTTTTTGCGGAAGAAAACATTGAATGGTCCTTCATTCCCCCTAGAAGTCCAAATTGGGGAGGACTCTGGGAGGCAAATATCAAGGCATTTAAATACCATTTCAAACGTGTAGCAGGAAATTCAAAATTCAGCTACGAAGAACTGCTAACACTAACGACCCAAATTGAAGCCATTCTAAATTCGCGTCCGCTTACGCCACTTTCAGCCGATGTTGACGACTTGGAAGTACTAACACCGGCACATTTCTTGATAGGAAGGCCGATAACGGCAATAGTTGAACCATCTCTTATAGACTTTGAAACAAATCGCCTTAATGTTTGGCAGAGAATTACAAAGTCAGTACAAACAATATGGAAAAGATGGAGCCTTTCATATTTAAATGGTCTGCAACAAAGAAAAAAATGGGTAGTTAATAATGAAAATCTTAAAATCGGAGACATGGTTTTAATCAGGGAAGAAAATCTCCCTCCATGTAAATGGTTATTGGGACGTGTAATAGCTCTATATCCAGGACAGGATAATAAAGTAAGAGTTGTAGATGTCAAAACCAGTAAAGGCATTTATAAAAGGTCCATCAATAAACTGAGTGTACTTCCTATTGAAAATTGAATATTTTCTGAAAATAACAATCGCATTTATTCTAGGTATTCAGTTTGTATTGTTTATTGAACTCAAATTGCATTTTACTATTGTGATTTATATGTATATTTTTATATTATTTGTTCTTAAACTTAATTAATGAGAATCTTACATCGAATATTCATTGAAAAATTATTTAAGAACTGTCTTTATCATTCCATGCAAAAGTAATTGTATAAGAAACGTTTATTGTGTATTCATATTCATATTGATGTATAACATTTATTTACTTGCACAACTACTTGTATTAAGTTTGGTTGTGTAAATACTCATGAAAATTGTAATATGTATAAATAATTTGTAAGTTCTTGCATGTGAACATGCAAGGCCGGGCGGGATGTTGGCGCATGCGCGCTCCCGACTGGTCACGTGTTAATTTAGTGTTCTGCGAGCAGCCGCCGAGAGTGTTGTGATAATTTTCGGCTCTCGCAATGAGAAATAAACGAGTGTCTACAGTCCACCTTAAGTGTATTTTGTGAAGTTATTTAATTAACTTGCCTGAGTGTGTGATAAATAGAAATCTGAGCTAAGTGACGGGTCCATTATTCTTCAGAGATTTTTCAGATTAATAAACGTTTTGCCAAAGAACTTCAAAGTGAAGTTTCAAAAGTTTCTCCTCTTGAAAAATACAACAGACTTGGCAAATATATTCCAATTCCCAATGAATAGCACTCTTCGAATAATGAAACTATTACCGTTTTTTAACAGTCTAATCCTCCAACTATTTCTTCCAAGAGACTTCCATATTACTTCTTTGCTCAATATTATTCTCCACTCTTCATAATCTAAACACAGCACACTCCCACTTTCATCTATGACTTAAGCCTATTAGCCTGCATAATCCCGGCTAATGAGGAGAAAATATCCTGGCCCAATAGCAACAGCAGTTCGGGGAGTATGAAAAGAGCAGAGCTTGCTCACTGTCAAACCCTTGTTTTGTTTCCACAGCCAACTTATCTCTGCAGCAGCTCGCGTGAAATTTAATTAAAATTTGGTGTATGCCTAATTTACTGAAAGGATGATACTTCCCCTTTCCACTTCGCTGTAGAGGATACTTTATTTCATTATCAGAGCTCAACCAAAGGATACTTCACGACAACAAAGTGAACAACACTATTCAATCTTGTTAGTGCTTTTCTCTGCGGTTCTGTAGCTGTTAAAAGACCCGTGTTTCGATGTTTTCCTAGAGGGAATTGTTTTAAATGATTCATGAAAAAAAATAGACAAACGGGTTCAGTGAAGATATTTTGAAATTCAATGAAATGCTTTAATTAATTATTAATATATTTTTAATTTTCCATACACACAGATAAAAATAATGGCGAATCCAGGATTTTGTTCTGGAGTGGGGGCTGAGTTCATAAAAATTTTAAATCGTCGTGACCTCATGGCTTTTGCAAATAGAAACACTTTAATTTCACTCACCTGACAATAATAATCACAAAGGACATTACAGTACTTCCGATAATTTAATAAAAACACAATGAAATAACTAGCCAAAACAAGTTTTCGATCGCGTTAATGCTACAAATACGAGTGGAATGAATACAAAAGCGGGGAAATTTTTGAGCCTGTCAAGCCAGAAAGCAATGCTGACACGTTTCATTTTTTAAAAAAACAGATTCAGAATAAACAGGTGTAATGATTTTTAAAAAATCCAGAATTATGGTTTAACTCTGACGGAGTTGCAGACCCATAAACACTACCTGGATTCGCCACTAGATACAAATAAGAGGGTCAGTGGTGAAAGATATATAAAAGAACGCAAAACTCAAATTGTCATAAAAATTTATAAAGACAGAAAATACATCGACTACGATTTTATAAAAGATAAAGATGATCTGAATAGTGAATTAGTGCCTTCCTTCCTGAAATTAAACCACAATATAAGCAAAACAACTAAGCTTTCTTGCATTTAATCTCGACTTTGGAAAGCGGTTTTGACGTTGAAAACAGTGGCATAGCGAAGGTAAGTGGTGCCCGGAACACAATATCACTTTTTTCGCCATCAAGTTGTTATCAGTGACTAATGTAAATAGCGACAGGACACGGCAACATTTTTTCGCCATCTCATCATATTTGACTTTTAAAAAGTGACATAAATGCCCTTATTTCCAAGGCCCCCCCATAAGACCGGGACACCTGGGGCATCTATACCGCCCATCGCTACGCCACTGGATAGAATTTAGGTACAATTCAATATCAAGTAGAAAAGTCTAATACAATTCACTGCCTGTTTAAAAGCATGCGCCTACAGTAAAAGACACAAAATTGTCGCCTTCAGCTTTAATTTAAATAATCTTAGAGCTGAAACAAATAGAATGACAAAAAATTAAAGTTTGGTCTTTAATGAGAAATGATATAAAAATTGCAATAAAAACCAAAAAAATTAATACAGAGTTTTCTACATGTAAAATTACAACTGAGGAGAAAATTTTTCCAGGAGTCAGATTTTAAATTAAAAATTATTTTATAGTTTAACCTTTTCCTTAGTGTTGTACCAGAAATTTTTTTATCTTCGAATGCGGGTCGGTACAACTGCTGCACAAGTGAGGATTTCACTCCCCGCATTCAACGCAGTTCCTCTGGTTTAAGTCCACCTATCCTAAAGTTTAAATGGGAATAATTTCTTTGAATGGATTTTAATTCTCTGTCTTTCATTGGTAAAAAAGTGCATTTGTATAGCTTTTATCCAAACTAAACCGAGTATTAGATCTAGTATTTCTCGGTTGGTCTCATGAATCATAATGTTTTCCGCTGGAGTCAACAGCACGTACAAACGATTCTCAGACATTCTGAAAAGGATTTAGACTCGGAATCTTTTCAGGCCAGTCCAAAATATTAATATTTTCTTTTTAGAACCAGGCTTTGAATGATGCGCAAAATGCATGGTTCTGTAAAATCTCGTCTCTGTCTCAGTAAATAGTTCCAAATGAATTTTCAGAGTGGTTTGATATATTTCTGAGTCCATAGCATTTGAAAGAAATCGTAAGCATGTATTGTCCAAGTGAGCTAATTCCTCCCCAATTCAACACAGATCTTCCTCTACGAGGAAGCTCAGAAAAGTTCTTTGGCTCTTTCCGTAAATCATGACATTAACACTGAATTACATCTGGTCCAAACAGATTTAATTGCTTTAACTCAAGCAAAACAACGATTAACCATTCTAGGTTTTTCGTTTGCAATTCTTAACCTAGTCTAAACGCTGTTTTACAGAATGTTTTGTTAGGTAGGGCATCCTCTTTTATTTTTTATATATTAATTGCCTGAAAGTACACTGGATATTATTTTCCCATGTACACTTAATCCTAATGTTATTGCCAGTTTCTCTACTGAGAAATTTTCATTCACAGCAAGCCTGAAAAGTTCAACGTTCTGATCTCCTCCATAATTTAGACACTTCTCCGATGCTTATTTTCCGTGTACGAAATTTGACAGAATGTATCTTTGTCATTTAATAAGACTTCCAACTTGATAAAAATTGGCATCCTCAGAAACTCAGGCGTGAATTTGCCCTTTTGTAAAATATCAGAGGCCATTTGACTTTCTTAGTTCCATCCAACATTCAAAAGAGAATTATTTTAAATGTCCAAATCTCTGCTTCAGACGATAATTTAAAATGATGCCAAACGTTTTATAAATAATTGCAACATGCAGACGATAATGTAAGACTAAGAAAGCAAGACGAAAAATAAACGAAACTCCCACACAATTAACTTATATTTTCAACCATTAAAGTCACCAGTCGTAAAATATAATAATCATGAATTAGTTATAAAAGAAATGCACAAATTAATTAGGAAAAATAAAGAACATAAGATAGCAGGAGCATCTTCTGTAAACGATATGCAGTTTTAATCCAACCCATGCAAAAAAAGAATTACTGGAGTTTTCCCACACACAACCTCTTTGATTCATTGGTCCAATATTATATTTTCATATCTTAAATATTTTTTTAAGGATCCAACTCGCAAAAATGTTGACTCAACATTCTTGAGCGATGGCTCTTCTTGTAACACGGAATAAAAAAGGCAATCCTATTGTCTTCGATTCCTTTTTCGAATTCTTCCCTACGAATTGTCAAACTATTCTCACTTTTTCCAATAGTCAAATCCTCCCACTATTTATTCCCTATCCTTGCACAGCATTCAGTCTTTCATAACTTGAACACAGCACAAACTCAGCACTATTTATGACTTAAGCCTATTAGTTTTCATAATCCTGTCTAATGAGGAGAAAATATCCTGGCCCAATAACAACAGCAGTTTAGATGGGTATTAAAATAGCAGAGCTTGCTCGCTGTCAAACGCTAGTTTTGTTTCCCCAGCGTACTAATCTCTTCGGCAGCGAGGGTGAAATTTAATTAAAATTCGGTGTATGCCTAAACTATTGAAAGGATGATAGTTCCTCATTCCTCTTCTCTGTGGTGGGTGCTCTATTTTATTATCAGACTTCAACCAAAGGATACTTCAAGGCAACAAAGTGAAGAGCACCATTCAATCTTGTTACAGTTTCACCCTGGATATTTTTGTAGGGGGTGGCTCTTTCCTCTAGAGTTTGTAATTGCATTGCAAGCGATAGAAAATTGTTTTATATGGTTCATTGAGAAATAAAAACATACCGATTCAGTGAGGAAGTTACGAAATGGATGTTAGGTGTTTTAACGAATTGTTAATTTCTTTTACCTATACTCTGAGAACCTTTTAGAATTTCCAATTCTATCCTTTTATCCTACCTAATTCTACTTAAAGGCAAAAGCCCTAGCCTTTGTTATTAATTCATAGAAATGTTCGGCATTCTATATTAATAGAAATTTTTCACACAATGAAGGAGAATGTATGTCTATTCACATATGTGTTTATCATGTTAAACATTTGACAAGAATATTTTTAGTCCTGAAAGATGCATGCTGTCAAAATAGGTATACTTAGATTTAGTATTATATGTTTATTACATATACAGTGTGACCAGTAATTAACGCGCTGATGTTAAAAATTAATTTATCGAAAACTACTGATTCAAAAATTTTTATTTAAATTCTAAAACAAAGTACAATACATGGGAATTAGTTGATTACATGTTCGATGTGTCTTCCATCCGTAACTATAATATGGCGCAAACGAAGAGCGAAATTCTGCATCACTCGCTGAAGAGCCAAAGTTTCAATGCTTTCAATAACTGTCTGAATATCGCAGTTTTCAGGTCTTCGATGCTCTGGGGGTTTCCAGCGTAAACTTTGTCTTTGATATAACCCCACAAAAATGAATCGCAGGGGTTCAGGTCAGGAGAATAGGGTGGCCAATCAATGCAAATATTTTTCGATTTTGGGTACCCTAAAGCCAAAATCCGCTCATTAAAGTGCTCTTCAAGCAGATCAAACACTTCATTGGTACGATGAGACGTGTTCTCTCAATCTTTTCAGGCGGTTTGGCGCTCAGCGGTCGTCCCACATTGCCAAACATGTCGTCGCAAACACTACCTGTTCTCTCTAACTTTTGAATCAAACGATTGATTGTCGACACACTCGGACCTGTTGTCTTAAGCTTAAACTCTGTCGCAAACTTTCTTTGAGTCACAATTGGGCTGTTGTTGTTCGAATAATACGTTCGAACAATGAAAATGCGCTCAGAAACGCTATATCTCGCCATTTTTACTGAAAAATAAACAACAAAAGCCAACTCAATGAGACTGCGCAAAAAAAATCCGCCAACGCACTGAATCTAACCGCCAAGTTTGAACTTGATACGCCAAACCGTTTTCGAGAAATTGACATTTCTTTTCAACGCATTAATTATTGGTCACACTGTATCTTGAGAAGGTATATCTACGGATAATGACAGCAATCATTACACTGGTCTACAGTGGTTCGGTAACAACGGCCAAATTATTATTTTTATTATTAATTTCCATAGTTTTTTAAATATCTATAAGGAAAAAAGTCCCACCACTTACCATTTTTGTGTTAGGGTATCAAAAAATGGCGCCATCCAGGATTTTTTATAATTTTCACAATGTCACATAAGCAGTTATGTGACAGTTATATCTGGCCTTCCTGCCAGATATGTTAGCACCTTCATCCCTACCTTATCCGGATTTTTCCGGCATTCCAATAAAGAGACGTTGGTTGTGTGTTTATAGTTACAATTTATGTTGAAAATGGCAAGTTTTTCAGCGTAGATCTTGCAAAAGAGTCCGTTAAATTTTCTTATGTTTACGGGCGAAAATCACAAGGTAGACATTTAACAAAAGAAGTTAAAAATGCTTGTTTTCTGTATTTTGGTTGCAAAGTTGGCGACCAAGATAAAACTTGGGCTTCTCAAGTTTGTTGAGACAGTTGCAATGTGACTCTTGTTCAGTGGATGAAAGAAGGAAGAAGCTCTATGCCATTTCTGCCCCTATGGTGTGGCGGGAACATTCTGTCTACTTCTATTTTACGAACACAGAAGGAAATTCAAAGAAACAGAAAATTGAGTATCCGAATATCCCATCTGCACTCCTAACTGTTCCTCATGGCTTACCGATAGCAACTCCGCCATTGAATTGTAAAGATAACAACATTATAGAAATGAGTGACATTTCAGATACATCCGATGAAAATGTAGGTTTATCTGAAAAGACTCTTTTAAACTAGAGACTTCAAGTGAACCCCGTTTTATTTGTCAAAACTAACTTAATGATTTGGTGCGTGAACAGTTCTATCAAAACAATAGGCGGAACTTCTGGGCTCCAGATTGCAAGAACAAAATCTGTTGGCATGGGGAACAAGCATTACTTATTTCCGAAAAAGAAATGGGGTATACTCAGCGTTTTCACTGAATAAATGGTTCTTTATGTGTTTGTTTTGACATAATGAAAGAAATACAAATCGAACATGAACCTTCAAAATGGTGCCTTTTTATTGAGTCATCTAAATACAGCTTAAAATCTATATTATTCCACGATAGAAATAAGAAACCTTCAATCACACTTGCTTATTAAGAATCTACGAAGGAAACTTATGGTGACAATTCTAAATGTAATTAAGTATAAACAGTTCAACTGGAAAGTTTGAAGGGTTTTAAAGGTGATAGCTATATTAATCGGTCTTCAGAGTGGATTTATAAAGTATTGTTGTTTTTTGTTTGTTGGATAGGAAAGCAACAGAAAAGAATTTTGTAAAAAAGGAATGGCCGACCAGAATTTTATATCAGTCTGGAAATACTACTCCTGAACTACTCTAGAAATACTGAAAAGTATACTCCTCTTGGTGAACTGGAAAAGATTATTTTTCCTCCACTTCACATTAAATGAGGACTGATTAAAACTTTGTGAAGGCCATGGACAAAAAAGGCGGAGGATTTAAACATTTATCAGTGCTTTTCCCCCAAATAAGTGAAGCCAAACTCAAAGAGGATATTTTTGTTGGACCTCAAATTGGAAAGTTGAGTTGCGACCCTGTTTTTGAAAGTAAGCTTAATCAAGAGGAATAAGCAGCTTGGAAATCGTTTGTGAAGGTGGTGAGAGGATTTTTAGGGAACAAAAAAAGATAAAAATTATGTAATCCTAATAGAAGAGCTTCTTGAGTATACCAAGCTTGCGGGTGCCGAATATTGCTCAAAATACACTTCTTACATTCACATTTTGACTTCTTTTCGAAAAATCTTGGGGTAGTTACCAACGAACAAGGGGAAGATTCCAGCAAGACATTATGACTATGGAAAAAGGACATAAAGATCGCTGGAACTCAGGAATGATGAGTGACTATTGTTGGTTCCTTAAGAGAGAAATTTGACACCACATAAGAGAAAAAAGTAATAATATTTTATTGTAATTAGGGAATGTTTATTGTTTTCTGCTGTTTTATTTAGTCTAAAATATGAGTATAATCTCAATTACAACAGAATCCCATAGTACATTACTGAGATTAATAATAATAAAACATGTGTATTAAATGCTTTTGTCAATTCTTTCCACTATTGATAAATCAATTATAACAAAAAACTGTACGTGTTATAGCTTTTTCACAATTATTTTTGAATTCTACGTTTTAGAATTAGTTGTAAATAGTTAATTTCATTTCTGATATACGAAAAAAAAATTTTTTTTCGTAGACCAGTGAACACTGATTTTTTGCTAATGATATGCTGCTGATTCTACATCCGGCATCCTTTTTATGAGATCGGCTCTAGTTTTCGTGATAAATTGAAAATTAATTTCAGTGTTAATATGTACGCACCACTGAAATCGCATTGAAACTTTCTCAAATATAAATCAATAATAAAATTAAATCAATGCAATATAATCCTAATGAGCAGTGGCGGCACGTCCATAAGAGCTGCAATCCCCCCTTAAATTACTTTAGAAGATAGTATTTTCCTTTTTATTCCAATTGGCTTATGTTTCCACTTTGAGAATTCAGTAACCAACAAGAATGGCAAAAAAGTAATAAAAAATGTAAAAAGAAGACGGAAAATCAATCAAGAATTAAGAGTGAGACAGAAAAGAGCTGCATCAAGTTTTGCCACTCCTCGGGATATGAAATTAACGCAACGAGCAATGCGAAGCGGTACAAAAGCAACCCTTTCTCCGCTTGAAACTGCATTCATTTGAGCTGCACTCCGGAGCAGCTCACGTTTGGCGCGATTTCCTCATTTGGCGTTTTTTCGCTTTTTCTCTGTAGTTCAGTCGTTAAGTAATTTTTTCAAATACAATTCTGGAGGAGTTGCAATTTTTTGCTTCTTTATGTTTCTTCGTATGCTCATTATGAATCTGAGGTTTGCCACCAATAATTTTTGCTGGAATTTTAGTTATAGCTTTAAATATGAAAAAAATCCCCCCCCCCCGTTGTTTTGCTTGTAATTCAAAAA
The DNA here is from genome assembly GCA_013235015.1 of Araneus ventricosus. Classification (NCBI taxonomy): domain Eukaryota; kingdom Metazoa; phylum Arthropoda; class Arachnida; order Araneae; family Araneidae; genus Araneus; species Araneus ventricosus. The sequence goes on along the minus strand of BGPR01001673.1, from coordinate 20,929 downwards.
GTATCAATTTTTAATATATCATCATTACATACCAAAATAATCAGCACAAAATTTCTTACAACTTAGGTCTACACAACTTTTGCAGCACTGCTTATTTCTGACTGCTAATGAGTAATAAATATATAAACCATAAGATAAATCTATGCAGAAATCACATAAAATTTGTCACAAATGTAAGTTAAAGAATAAAATCTAAAACAATATCAATAAATGAAATAAATAAATCAATTTCAACAAATGAAATAGTTGAAATATGATGATAAGGTAAAAATACACGACGATGTTGGATTAAGTCCTATAAAATGAAAATTAAATAAGCTGTTTCAATTAATTCATGGAAAAGCTTCTATATGATTTCCCTTAGAGTGGAAGTTTCGCGTTGGAGTCTTTAGCAGTAATCTGCCACCATATGTGTGCCCCACCTCCCTTGATATATTAGTTCCAGGACTTTGATGTCCTTGTAACCAAAGTCTTTTCTTAGAGGCGTGTTAATTTTTGTTACTTTATGTATTTTTGGTATATGTTCTGAACTAACAAATAATGTCCTAGTTTTGGAGCTTAGTTTTTCAGTGTTACCCTAAAAAAGAAAATAAATAAATTTGATATTTTTTAGACCTAAATAACCTTTTGCTATGCATATACATTGATCTTTCTCTTTTCATTGACAAAATGATGTGTGGAGATGATGACGTTGATTAGGAATTAAAAATTGCATGTTGAAGTAATTTCACATATTTTTGACAACTTTGAAAGGAATCTGTGACAGGATGGTATAGACCGATTTTGATAAATTAAAATGTATTATTCTATGGAAGTTGAGCGCTTAAAAGGACAATGCTATAATAAAGAAATTAAAATAAATTTTTAAAATTTTAAAAAATTAATGAAAAACAGTTTTTTTTGTAAAAATAATTTTTTGGACTTTTAATCCCCCTGCGGGAATGGTAGATATCAATTAATTTAATTAATTTTTTCCGCGTTTTATTTCTCACCAATTCCCAAATTTTCCCGCTGTATAGAGATATATAAATAGTCTGACGCTTCGCGGCCCACTCTACTGCACACATTATTGAAATGCTGACAATATGGAATATTTCAAAAACTAGAGCCAATTCGGGAAAAGTAAAATTATTTTTGCGATCAGCAGCCTCAAGATACCCTAAAACCGTTGAAATTTCGTTGCCAAATGAGAAAAAGTTGTTTTTTGTTCCCCAGTGTTATTTAATCAATCACTTCATCTTACGCATTAACTAAACTAACATTTAAATGTTTATGACAATTGTATACCTATACTGTTAGTAATTCATATGCAACATGATTATGATTGAACTAGAAGACAAATGGGACTGATCTACATTTGTCTAGGGGCAGTTCCTTAGGAAAAAAATGATACATACTAGTGTACTTATTATATATACTATTCAACTTCGGCGACCAGCTTGTTCGCCGGTAATATAATTTCAGTTGTATCTCTTATGCATAATTTAATATTCATGGTTCCCTTAACAATTTTAACATTCAAATTGCGATAGACATTTAACCCATGTTCTTCACCTGTGTCTGGTCGTTGTCTGCATGAACGTCCCTAATAGAGTCAAGTGACTGTCTGTGTCACTCAAAACACGCATTGTTGTCCACTCTTATTCCTCTTGCAAAATATGCATTTGATTTTAATTTTAAAATGGAGCGGAACGTTTTACTTCCAACCGCATGTTAGCTGGATGAAAATATGCTGATTAAAACATAGCATTAAACATTAAGCTTTTACCTTAGATTTCAACAATGATAGAGATACACACAAATAAAATGTTTGTTTAAACAAGGAAAACGGTTTGAGCTGCGTTGCAACAATGCAAATTATTGTAGCAAATTATGCCGAAAAATAATTTTAAAAATTTATTAAAATTAGAGCAAAAATTGTATGGAAACTTAATTGATATAATTGAAAAAGGTGTTTTTTGCCCTTTAAGATGGTGCAAAAATGCTTTTTGTGTTGTAATTTGTTTCGGAAGTTATTAAGGAAACACGCCAAATTTTCGCTTAATTTTAATTAACCCACTGATTCCTAAGGCCATTGAAATAAATGGACCTCAAAATACGGGAAAGTCCGAGCTCCCCTATTCAAGATAAGGGAAATTCACTTTCTCCCTCAAAAACCACATTGACAGCTGGCATTGTCCGAATTGTAAGAAAACTCCCCATCCCCAAACACATCTGGGCGGTCTACTCTAACGAAGGAAGCATGCACCGCGGGTGAGAAATCAATCACACTTAAGGAAAGGGATGGAAATTTCAGATTGACATTCGGACGTTTCGGACGGCTATCGTCTTTTGCTTGAAGGGACGTATGGGACGGTCCCGTATCTATAGAGTTAATTAAAATTTCAAAAAACGGCTCTGAGTAGCACATTCCCACCCTCCAAAGTATATTTGTCCAAATTTCGTAGCTCTAGGTCCAGTCGTCTTTCCTGTAGACCGCTAACACACACATTCTCCTTTATTATTACTAAAGATTACGTTATCTCGATGGTACGTCTACGGATAAATCTTCTATGGTGTTTATCTGTAATTCTTGAAATCCCAATATCCCATTCTGCGCAAACTGCACTGGTCATCATCATATAAAAGATTATATGCCTAATTATAAATTCTGTGTTAACTGCCTCTCAAAAAACACTTTAAACCGTCATGATCCAACATTTTACTTCACTCGGCAAAGGACAATAGTTGTCCATTTTTCCTGGCCTGGCGGAACTGGGCAAGTACAAAAAGACCAGAGAATACAATCCAGATAAATATCTTTCAATTACGAAGTATTTTATTGTTTTGCTCTTCAGTTTCAATAGCATATGTTTCATATATCCAGTTTAATAGATAATTCCCTTCACTGATAGAACCATGTATTATTCTTCTCTGTTTTTATGTATAGTTAAGTTCCCTTTTATGTGTTTTATATCTCATGATGTAATTTTTTTTTTTGCTTTTGCTTTTCAATAATGTTTCATACATACTCATCCAACAGACAGGGAGCCTTTGAGGCTCCGAGTTCGGGAGTATTCTGTTATGTTATTATTGCGAGTTGACATCTAGAAAATGAAATAAAAGAATTTTCTTCGCCAAAGACTTGTTTATTCCGTCTTATTCACTCCTTTTCAGAAGTTCTTGACAAAAGTATACATCACCTGAAGTACAGGCGGCTCGAGGTAACAAAACTGCATATTAAACAATCGTCCATCATTGTCGACGGAAAATGCCTTTTCTCAGAAAAACTCGAAATGCAAGCAATATTGGATACGTACCTATAATTTTGGCACTAAGAAGATAAATCGACTGAATTATTTGTTGTTTATGTCTGTTTATACCTTGAAAAACATATCAAATGACTATTTAGGTTTTGGATTTGGTCCGAAGTTATTTTATGTCATGTTCCTGCCAGGGGTGGCGCCAGAGGGGGATCTGGGGGGGGCAGGGTCCTCCCGTCGGGGATGTTGTGCCCCCCATCGGTGAAAAATTTTGTATATCGTCGGGGAAAATATTTGTACGGGTAGTCAACTGCAGTTGATAAATAATAATCTGGCGAAAATTTGAGACCAATTTCATTACACTCGTCCCCCCCCCCCGTACAGCACGTCGTGGCGCCTGTCGGGTAGACCGTGCCCCCTATCGGGCAACCTCTAGCGCCATTCCTGGTTCTTGCTAAAACAACAGGGGAATCGGTGGTGCAACGGTAGCAGGTTTGACTCCAGATCAGAAGGGCGCGTTTTCCGTTCGGGTCAATTCTTGAGGCCGCGGTTGCCTAGTGTTACAGTCTTGGCTTCGGGGTAGGAGGATTCCAGTTTCGAAACACGATTCCACTGAAGATCCGTCGTGTACTGGGCCTGTTGCACGTTAAATCATATGTAGGGGTCAAACGTCATCCCGTTGGTGTGGTCCGGAAGTTTGGAGTGGGGGGTGACAGTTCAGATGTCGTCCTCACTATCTGACTACAGTTGAAAATTACGAGGTCTGTCTAAAAATAGCCCTTACGTTGCTTCAAAACGGGATGTTAATGTAACTAAATTAAAACGGCAATAAACATATTTCTGTGGGTAAAGTTCATTTTAAAGCAATCACGGGATTTTTTAATGAATTTGACAATTTTTAGTTCGCAAATTATCATTGACATTATTTAATTTCTTTCAACGTCAGTATCGCAATATCATCATGGCTTTTTTTCGAATACTCTGTTTACACGCTTTCATTTAACTTAACTCCTTTCATGTTTTATATTTGGAGTTTAGATTTCAATCGATTTTTCATTCACTTTCTGACATGTTAGAATTTTGAAAATTTCACAAGAAAAAAAAATTTCTAAACATTTATTAAAATTTCCAGTTTATTATGGATGTGATTGGAATTCCAAGTTACTATTAACCCTTAAATGCCCGGTGTCGCCTGTAAGCAACATGCCCAATTATGTCTTCTAAAATCTTCATAATAAGCCTGAAGCCCTAATGCCTGCCGTTGCCAATCGGATACATACTGAAATTTTATATTGAATCAATTTACAACATATAAATTGCGGCCTGATTGCTGATAAAAAATAAAAAAAAAATTAATGTTTCCACTTTAAGCTGCTTACTTCTTGCTTTGCTTATACACTTGAGAATACCATATTTTGTTCTACAATATTGAAGGAAATTTTTTATCTGTAGTATTAGTTATTAAAATTAAATCTTTAATCCCGAGGCGACTTTTTTCTTCTAGCTCCTTTAAAATCGGGAGTTTTTGGGGGAAACGACGTGAATTGGCGGCGCTTATCTCCTAAGCGATCTCAGAACCTCCCCTCAGAAGAAGGCAACCACCTCAGACCTGCCTTTGTCGCTGTTAATAGGAAATTTTTAGACTGCCCGGGACCACCTCGCTTGGTATGAGACGGTTAAACTGTGTTAATATTATAGAATTTTATCAAAGAAATTTTTTTCTGAAATAAATCCCAGTGTTGTCAGTTGTGTGTGTCAAAACTGTGTTCTAGCCATAGACCATAGTTAAGAACAAAATAGGACTTTTTAAAGTAATTTCAGGGTTTTATTAAGAAAGGAAAGTAAAAAAACATTATAAAATCAATTTAAAAAAATCGGGCTTTTAAGGGTTAACTATTTCTATCATCGTCTCAGGCTTTTGCGATTTTTCTTTTGGTATCCCTATTTTTTTCGAGTTTGCAGTTATGCTGTACGTTAGGGTGGACCGAAAATATTCAATTTTTTTTTCAAGTCGTAATACAGTGGAAAAGTTGCGAATTGGGGAGACTAAAAAGGAGTAAAAAAAGAAATGAAATCGGTTTATATCTTCCGGTCGCGCAGGTGCTCTAAAGCTTGCTAAAATTTTGAAAAATTCACATTTTTACGATAATTTTTAACATTTTTTAAATTAGCCTCTTCCCGAACGTAATAGCTCGAATTCTTATGTATTAGAAGCACAGAAAATAATGTTTAAATAATATTTAAATCCATCAACATCTTCTGGTCGCGCATTGCCTTCAAATTTAGTGAAATTTTGAAAAAAATTTGCAAATAAAGGTAGATTACAGTTCAAGGGGAAAAAATACTACCAATTTGCCTGGTGTTTTTTTGTTTTCTTTATTGAATACAAGTTTAAATGTTTAAAAACAAATTATTTTAGACCATTTGTAATATTTATAAACAGATTTTTTTATTCAAAAGTTTTTTTTGTGAAGAGTCGCAAGTCCAAGAAAATCATGTTAAACAATTGAACATCTCCGTTTTCACCCATTCTTAGCTGAAGGTACTCTGAAATCTGATTTATGGGCGAAGTTAGGCATGGCTGACCTTGACAGCAGATTCATTATGATAAAACCATCCCTAGACTCAGCTCCGCAAACTTTTCCTGAGGCTTCTGTCACGAGTTTCATACATCGTTCAACTGCTTTTGTGAACTGGGCATGTCTTGAATGTTATATCCCAATTAGGGACTGATTCACTTCGAATACGTGATTTAATCTCATCGTCACTGTTATCTTTTAAAATGGGAGAGAAGATAAATCACAATCTATCCAGTTAATTATTTCCGAACAGTCTTGAGCCTTGAAATTGAATTTTGGCGGCATGAATGTTCTGATAGTTGTTCTCTTTTGATCTAACTGTCTCGCCTTTAGAATTCGTCGAAATCCGAACTCCCTTATGAGTTTTGTATTATCTTGTGTCATGGCTAACATTAAATGTTCTGGATGAGCGAAAAGGCCATTTCCTTTGATCACAGGGTCGACAAGGTTATGTAGATCTTTAGGCAGGTACCTTAAAGATTGTATTGATTGGTTCACAAGTTTTGGTCCTTCTGTGAAGTATTTACTTGTTTTAATACTAAACCATATTGGCATGTAAGACTTCAAAATAAATACAACTATTTCTTGATGTTCAGGTGTGGGGCTTTCTTCACTTAAGTACAATCTGAGAGTTCTATTTGCTGTTGTCAACCACCTCGAGTGTGACAAGGAACCAGGATCTCGTGAAGCCAAATCCTCTTTACCGTTTCCCTACTTCATTGCCATGGAAATATCGAGTAGATATTGCTGATTCTTACTTAGTATACTTCTGTCCATTGTGGAAATCTGACATTTAGTACTCTTAAAGCCAATCACTGGACGTTTTGCGCAGCCACTTAGCTTCTCACCAATTGGCCCTCTCAAATATTTCGAACCCATTAATTAACCGTCTAGGTTTTTAAACAGATGCCGGAAATCAGATTTCAAACTACCTACCTGAAAACGGAGATGTTCAATTGTTCAACATTATTTTCTTGGACTTGCGACTCTTCACACAAAAACAATAAAAAATATGTTTATAAATATTACTATTGGTCTGAAATAATTTGTCTTTAAACATTTATACTTGTATTCAATAAAGAAAAAAAAAACACCAGGTAAGTTGGTATTATTTTTTTCCCTTGAACTGTAATCTACCTTTATTTGTAATTTTTTTCAAAATTTCATTAAATTTGAAGGCAATGCGCGACCGGAAGATACTGATGGATTTAAATAATATTTACACATTATTTTCTGTGGTTCTAATACATAAGAATTTGAGCTATTACATTCGGGTAGAGGCTAATTTAAAAAAGTTAAAAATTACCGTAGAAATGTGAATTTTTCCGAATTTCGGCAAACTTTAGAGCACATGCGCGACCGGAAGATATAAGTCGATTTTATTTCTTTTTTTACCCATTTTTAGTCTCCCCAATTCGCAACTTTTAAGCGGTATTACAACTTGAAAAACTTTTGACTTTTTTCGGCCCACTCTACTGTACGTAGAGGTTTATGGTACTAGTGTAGGCTTTCATTTTGTTTATCTTCTCAATTAAATTCAGAGAAACCATGCAAAAACATGAACTGACGAAACTAAAATATGGTGACACTGAATTATAAATTATACAAAGGTTCTAAAATCCAGTTTGCGTTGTAATATTTCAAATATTTGTAACACGAGGAAACATAGTATTTACACTATTTCATAATAAGTGTTTTAAAAAGTATATCGGCAATTAAAGAAAATTGTTCAGATTTTTCAGCATAAGAGAAAAACGATTGTTTGAAATCATTTTCAGGTAATCTGTATCAACGAAATCATTAGATCCAATTTTAACAAATGACTGAAATAGCACTACGTGCAGGATGCGAATTTTTAGTTTTTAGAGATATTTATATCCCAGTCTTAACAAAAGTTTCAAAAATATTGAATATTAGCTGATATAGCTGGCGTTGTTCGGTTTGAAAATTTTTTCATGTCTCTTATTAATAAAAAAATTAACTAATTTATTAATTGTCACGAAACCTTCACAAAAGCCTTCTTTATGTTTTAGTACTTTCGAGCAAAATGTGAAATACTTAAAGCGTAAATAATGCTTATTACAAAAGCTACAGTTGCCATACCTCGGATAAGCTATTGACGGCTACGGGGTGTAAACTTCATATGCGTGACAGTAAAAATATTTTTTAAATTAGCACTCGACGGAATGTCACCAAACACATAATAAAATGTATGAAAAAAATGCTTTAATATGAGATATTATGATACGCAACATATTATTGTCTGCAATTTTATTTTTAATTAAAATGACAATAATTACTGCACTTTAAAAACAGCTGAATTTTACTACTGACTGATAAAAAAGTTAAATAAACGCTGTGAATGGCAACTGGGAGGAAAAAGAATAATTTATAATTTCTGCAATAGTTTTATTAAATAGGAATGGCAACATCAAAGATAAAATAATATTTTCTATGTATGAAAAAAATGGTTTGTAATAAATAAAAAAAAATTGTTAAATTAATTGTCACGAAACTTTCAGTTAACCCCTTGGCTCGCGATTTTATTTTAACCTCGTAATTCAATTATTTAAGGTGGTAAAGGATACTTGAGACATTTAAGGGTGTCCAAGTGATTTTTGTATTTAAAATTAATTGTTACATTAACTTAATTACGAATTTAAATAGCAATTCTGTAATTCGATACAAGCGTCAGACATATCATCGTAAGTTAAGGGGTTAAACCTTCTTTCAAGTTTCATAGTATTTTTCAGGAAACTTTTATGAAAATATAATGAGTAATAAGCATTTCCGTACCTTACAAACTAGTTTCAAATTGCCCTTTTATTCATATATATTGATTTTATAAAAGAAGAAGGATGCTAATTCGTTTAATAACCATCTTCTATGTGAATGAAAGACGATCTTTCATGCTAAACACAATAAAAACAATCTTTAATAACCATTTGTTATATTATACGTATCTTCGGTAAAATCTCTGTAATTACCGAATCATAATACAAAAAGTTCTTAAATTATCCTCTCGTAGCTACATCCAAAACATATCGAAAATGATTATTTATAGAGATAGATAAACTCCTAATGAGGATTTCAATGCCTACTTTTAACTAAACGATCATTAAATTTAATGATCGGAATCTTGACATCAGAAAAACAATTAAGTTAATGAGTAAGATACATAATGATGCAATTTGAAAATATATTTTACCTTTAAAATTGGCCGATTTTACTCTCCGCAATAGGAATTCGACGAATCCTGCAAATAAATGGAAGAATTTATTACATTCAGATTATATTCGATGTCAAATAATGATGTTACATAAAATCAATTTGGATCTGAAAAGTTTCATCCGTTATGAAAACGAGAATTAAGGTAATTTCGTTTAGCTTTGTGGATATATTAATGTGAATAATTGTTAACATATACGCGCATTTGAGTTTTATATACCATAAATTTTCATTACTCTGTTTAAAAATAAGCATATAATGTTTCATTCATTGAATTTTATAGATGTACTACAATCAATGCAATAGAAATATGAGCTGCTTTGAGGTTCGCAGAATTTGTTACTGTATATCTATTTTACTAAAACTGGAAAAAAAGAAGGCGGCGAAAAATATTATAATGAAAATCTGGAGGTAAAAACAAAAATCGTAACGCTAATAGATATACTCGAAGTGAATTGAAATTTTATGATATTTTTAAAATTTTTATTGAAAGTTAGGACTGTCATTTCTTTGATGTATATTGCGGCTTAATTTCTTCATGGTATTGTCTACAACACCTCGCGGCGTTACGACTTTTGTTTGTCTCCCAGATTTTTGACAAAGATTTTCAATACACCGACAAAAGCGTGTGATTAAAAACATTTAATTTTGAATATTTTCTACTTTTTGGTGCTTAAAATATTTGATAATTCATTATTATAAATATTGTGGTATCGTTTTATCAATATTTTTTCAAATTTAATACCAGATGTCGCCTCTCATATGAAATCAAAATGTAATTGAAAATAGCTGATTAACTTATAATTATATTGTTTAAATATTAAAATAATATATTGTCGCTAGGAGCACACGACTGTAGAAAATGTCGGAATTTTAGTACAGAGAAAGTGAGTGAAAAATCGATTACAAAATTCCATCCTTATAAACATGAAAGAAATTAAATAAAAACTACACGTTTGAATAAATTATTCTTAAAAAAAGCTACAGGTAATCTCACTTTCCTGGATCGACAGTAATTCACTTTATTTATAGAAAGTTAAGCTCTTCTTAAAAGTTAATCAGTCTTCGAAAAGTTAATCAATTCTTTTCGCAGATAACCAGCATTGGTTTCGAACACATTTTTCTATTTATATGAGAGTTCTACAAATGTATCCACTTTCATCTAGTAAAATAATATAAAAATGAAACAAAATCGTTTGCTTCAAAAAGAAAAGAGAAAGAAAAAAACCTGAAATACATTGATACACTTCTCTCTCGGAAAACGACTACCTCTTTTGGGTCAGTAACCGTTGAAACCTTCATCTCTCTCCGGTAAATTTAATTTCTGTTTTTGGCTCCACATGAGGATTGTAATTAATTACGGAAATTAGATTGCAACCGTAACTAATTTGTGGATTGAGTTTCCAAATTATAACGGAAGAAATCGGAGGAAATTGAATTGCAGTTACAAATACCTGGGTCCGTTTACTTATTTATAACTTCAGGATTCCCGAAAGAAACTATTTTATGAAGATTGATGTCTTTGGTTTCGTGAATATCTATTGAAAGATTTCTGAATTTTTTGTATTAACGATGTTTAGCTCCTGTCGAATATCGTGAAAAAAGATATACAAAATTATGATGAGAAATTGTATCAAAACAGATGTTCTATTAGTAACAATATTCTAAGGGGTTATAGTTGTTAAATAATTTAGTTAACTCAGTGACTGGAATATAATGTCGGAAAGTGGATTCAGCGAGAAAATTAGGATTAGACCTACACTAGATGCTTTTTATTTTGCAAAAAAAGAGCAAACTTACAAAAAGGAATGCATGGAATTTAGATAAATTAATTCTAAAATTATATTTCCAACATATTTTTAGTAAAAGTTATTTAATTTAAAGCATTAATTGTTCAATTAAAATTCATTCACCAAGTTAAAAATGTAGTAATTTTTAATTTCATAAAAATTTAAATTTTTATTGAATTTATTCAGTAATTACTAAATAATTTAAAATTACTTGAGAAAAATTAAGTTTGATATTAATGTTGGTTATTTAATCAAATTTCGAAAGCTCCAATAAATTAGTTTGAAAACGAAATGATATTAGAAAGAATGCAGTTAAAACCGGTGAAAATTAAGCAATATAACTACTTTGATCGCACTGCCATCTATGATCGAGGAACGCAAAAAAAATTTTTTATAATTTGAGAATTTTAATTTATACTTTAATCATGCAATAGAACTTTAAATTTCCTGTAATAATGCATTTTTGAAAAATATGATTCCATACACATACGAGTAGGATATAAATGCCCAATGCGTTCGAAAAAAATGAAAAGATTTGGTTTACCTTTATGTATAGAGAGAGTCGATTTTCTCAACTACATCTTAAATGTACTATACATCGTAAATAATATTATGTGTATATTCTGTTTATTAGATTTAGCCCTTTCAAGAGCGGTGGTTTCTAATCGAAACCACCTTTTTATGAACTTCTTTCTTATCCAGGTGCTAGTCTTTTGATGATTTATTAGAAATAATGGGTTTTTAGTATCTAATAAAGACAATAAATCACAGCAACAATTCTATTTTTCCTTATGGATTTATACAGTTCAGTAACATTGTTTCCACGAAAAAAAATTGCTTGATAAAAAAAAAATACACGTAACAAAAATCTATATCATCAAGATTAGTAATGATAGGAATAATCTCTGTTTTAACAAGCTCAGTACATACTTTCATGCTAAAATATTATTAATTAAATACATCGAAAAGATGAATATTTAATGTTAAACATAATTTTCAGCTACACTCATCTCATTATCGAAGACACAATGAAACACGAATCCTACGTAAATCTTTCGGCACCAAACGAAATTCATTAAAAATCCATTATAGCGTGATGTTGAGTGACAGCGAAAGAGGCTTTATCAAAAGTAATCATGTTACGAACAAAATGCATTAATATTTAAATACTTCATCAACGCATTAGCAAATGCGATAAAATGTTTTCCTACTCATTATCGGAATGTACGATTATCGATATTAATATTCCGTAAAAGTTCCTTCGAAAGCTGATAAAATAAAAATAGGCTTGTTGAAATATATCTTGTTGCTTTTCGGGAACTAGTGTAGCGAAAATAATTCATTTGGGAAGAGATTGACAGAGCTTCATTATAGAGCTCATTTATGATTCGTGAAAATTTATTGAACTCGCGAAATCCCATAATCAAATCAAATTCATTTGATATTTTTTTCGGAGAAACAAACATATTCTGCTTATTTTTAACTAGTCAAATTTTTTTTATAACACTCCTTGAAATTTCTATTAAATTCATCTTTTCTGCATATAAATACAAATGCTGTATTATTTGAGCTTTTTTATACACCTTTATTTAGCTTGTCTTGTTTCATATTGTAAAGAACGAATTTTGTAATCTATTCTTCCCTCTGTTCCTGATGTGCTAGGGTTTTGAAATAAAACACACCTCTATATTCTCAATGGCAATACAACATTTAAATATTTTCAGAACTTAACTATCAGTTTATTCAATTAATTTAATTAAATTTTGATTCCATACGAGTTGCCATAAATATAAAAATGTTTAAAATACATTTCTCCTATTATTCAGGGCTGTTATTTTATTTATATCTTGCAGCTAATACCTAGGGAGTCTTTGTTAACGGCATCCAATAGTTAATTGCATTTATTGACAAAACCACCCATATTAGTTGAAGCTGGAAGAGAACAATTCCTCAAGTTTCTTTGACTCTAGAGATGTCCAAATGGTAATTGATCTCTTGTCACTTAAAAGCATTAAGTAGTTAATAGTCAAATAATAAAAATTACGAACGTTATGATGGTACACAATATCTTTGATGAAACTCCGCGATGTATCTAGATCCGCGATCAAATCTAGCGGTGTATTGCCCGAAGATCTAGGAGATCAGGAAGCCTGGCTGCCTATTCCGATCCAACGTTTAATAACTATACTATCCATTGAGTGATTACCGAATATAAGTCTCGTTTGGGTTGAATAAAATCCTCAATGGATGACTATCCATTGAGTGATTCCTGCAGATAAGTCTCGTTTGGGTTGAATGAAATTTGTATAAGAGGTACAATATCTGCATTGACTCTTAAGCTGAGGGGAAAGATCTTGTATTATATTTGCACCACCCGTAAATGTAAGGTAAATTCTTAACTTGCCCCTTAAACCTGGGATTTTGACGAAGAAATCGGAACGTGGTTTCCTCCCTTTTTAAATCATTAGAATATAATAGCTGTGGTCTCTTGAAGCCTCATGTTGTATCGCCTTTTCTTTTCCTTCCTCATTGTCGATCAACTTATCCATCAAGCAAGTTATAAAACGATAGTGAAAGGGAGTAATACTATAAGCAGGGTGACTATAAACACAGCAGATTAGTACATCAAGAGGAGTGATATCTACTAGCATACTGGCACAGTAAATGTACCAGGACGTAAGCAAAAGTAAAAAAATCTACTTGTGCAGCATATATAACTGCCTGTGCCCTGTGGTAAAGAATCTGTACCACCTTGTGCTCAGAAATAAAAAACGTACTGGTACATCGTATGTACCAGCCTATACTCAAAGAAAAATAAATTGATGATACATCATTTGCACCAGACGGTACACTGAAATACATAATTTGCTGGTACATCATCTATATCAGACTGCACGCAGAACTAAAGAATGTACTGGTACGGCATAATTGCCAGTCTGTACGCAGAGATAAAGAATCTACTAGTACAGTATCTGATATAAAGAAAGAATAGTATTGAAGAATAATTGCTGCTTTATTATTTTGGATACGCATGTTGGATTAGACGCTATAGGAGTCATGGGAACAGCGCCTTTAATTATTTAAACTCAATTAAATAGTTTAATTACCGTTAAATTCGACAAACCACAAATATTTTATGCCATTATAAGATTTCGCTTTCTTTCTTCAAGAGAAATTCAGTTGCGCCATCGTCAATGGCGCAATCGTCATGAGCGAAAAAATAAAATAACAACAACAAAATGCAATTAAAGAATTTCTACCAAGAAATCATTTCTCAAACTATATCTCCACAATCAGTCACTACTAAAGCTTCCTTCAGACAATTCTTCTCGGAAACAGAAAACCTTTCTCCCTTTATTTACAGAATCGTATTTCTTAGTTTGTCCGTTCAAAAAAGTAACTGAGCCGAGGCCGCCCGGAAAACAAAGTGATTCCGGATGAATGTTATTGAAACTGTTGTCCGCCCTCTTGTCTCGAAAATCCGGACAACAATAGGGGAGCAAATATACAATGGCGATATTTTGTTTGGCGAGAATTTTGGTTTTTATTGGCGGGAGGAAGGAAGAAATGACCTAATTTATCAGGTGCCTTCCCGATGACGTCGCTAAAGATAGTTTTTCGTTCTTTTCTTGGGGAGGCATATTGATACCGTTTTTAATATCGATATGATACCGATGATGATATATTTTACACTCGTAAGAAACAATGCGTACAAAACGTAACGTAATTCTAAGTACGTGATCGCTTTGCTAATATCATAACCTAATGCACCCAATTCAAGTGACGTCACTGTAACATGATAAACGAACTGCGCATGTCATCTTATATTTAACTATACTTTGTTTCAAGCTGTGATGTGAAATCGCACTCTTGTTCCTTCTGCAAGATGCACAATGGATTCCAAAATGGAAGTGACTTCACTGAAATAAATGAAAAAATGGTGGGGTTAAATTTATTTTCGTAATGTATTTTCCTTGGAAGGAAACTGTAATAATTGACAACAGAATTTGATAATGCCCTGTAAATTATGAGTATCCGCATTACTGATGGATAATGTAATACGCATTTCAAGGATCTAAAGGTCAAATCTGTTTAGCCTTGACAAATGCAAGAGGTAAATTCTCACAACATCAGAATCGGTAGAATAGCAAATGCTGATGTTTGAAATTAATTATGAGTATCCGTATTTACTGATGAATAATGTAATACGTATTTCAAGGATCTAAAGGTCAAAATCTGTTTAGCCTTGACAAATGCAAGAGGTAAATTCTCACAATTTCAGAATCGGTAGAATAGCAAATGCTGATGTTTGAAATTAATTATGAGTATCCGTATTTACTGATGGATAATGTAATACGTATTTCAAGGATCTAAAAGTCAAAATCTGTTTAGCCTTGACAAATGCAAGAGGTAAATTCTCACAACATCAGAATCGGTAGAATAGCAAATGCTGATGTTTGAAATTAATTATGAGTATCCGTATTTACCGATGGATAATGTAATACGCATTTCAAGGATCTAAAGGTCAAAATATGTTTAGCCTTGACAAATGCAAGAGGTAAATTCTCACAACTTCAGAATCGGTAGAATAGCAAATGCTGATGTTTGAAACTAATACCTAATATATATATCCTACATATAAATAAATTGCAAACATGAAAATAACATTAAAATAAGGCTATCAACTTAAATTGCCTTTCACTAAAATGAAACTTTGCGAAATAGTCCGAATTTTAATATTCGACCTCGAGTTCAGCTTTAAACGAATCGATACAGAAACTGAACGGGGTTAAGTGAAGTTAAACAACGCTTTCGAACAATTTACAATTATATTGTAAGTGGGTAAAAAATATACAATTATATTTACGTCGGAGTTAACTATAAAAAGTGATGTAAAAGTCCACAAATCATTTTAAGAAAATAGAATAACGCTTTTACATGTTAAAAATTCTTCGTATTTATTGTTTTATGAACAATAAATATACACCATGGGAATCATTTTGTTTAGTTTTGAAGTCTTTGTGACAGTCAATGTGTGTTGTACTCCATTTCTAACATTAAGGACTATTTTTGAAACGACACTGCACCAAACTGCTAATTTTACGGGCTTTCAATTTATGAGGATAGAGTATTTTTATGTTTTTCTGGCCCCAAATAGCATATTTTGCTTTTTAAGAAAACCATACTAGCCTAACCTTTGTCACTTTAATAATATGATAAATTTTATTTAACCTTGCTATTAAAGTGGAAATTGTTACCTTTATTAAGATTGTGAATTAAATCATCAGGCTTTGCCTATTTTTGGATTTGGGAAACATACACTAATCATGTCCGATAATCTGCTGCTTTCAACTGCTGCTCTGCCTGTATCTTATACTGAAAGTAATCAGCATCTTTTCTTTCTCTGCAGTTGGGGACGCCTTTAGGTTAATATTGAAGGCTCTTACCAGTTTCATTATAAAGAAATTACTTTACTGAACGTTATTTCTAAAGTTGAGATAAAACATTCACAACTGGCTATAGCTTGTTTATACAATGATTGCGCTAGCTGAAAAAAGAACCTCAGTTATTTGGGTTAGCGTAATTGTTCGTTGATTTTGTAGACAGAACGAGATTTTATTAATTCTTTGCTTTCTGATTTCTAACTGAGTTATAGGTGATGTGGATTTAAATATTTTAAATCTAAAAAATAATAAAAAAAATCCCAGTACTCTATATTTAACATAACTAAGGGGAAAATGTAATATTAAACACTTCCTGAAGGTTTGAATATGTTGAAAGAATCAATTTACTGATCAAATTTCAATGAATTTACCTATTTGCGTACGAAAGAATTTAGTACCAAATAACTCGTTTGAATTCTTCTTGTTAAAAAAAAATCATGAAACTATTCTAAAATAGTGCAAGAAGTCGTTACAATTCTACTATGTTCATATCAAAATTACAAAAGCATTAACTTTACTTTACAAATAATTAGTTAATAGACCTGCTATTGCAATAATTAGTTAATTTTCTTAAGAAATTCTTAAAAACTCGATGGCCTTTATACTTTATCTTCAATCCTCTCTCCTATTTTCCATCTTCGCTTTGTTTCTTTTCTGAAAACTAAAGCACCTTCTTTTCCCTGGTACTGAAGTGATTGGATCGACTGTGTACTCAGTCCTACGATCCATCCCAAGCAAAGAACATTCCAAGTCCCCTTTGTCATTACTTGGTATTTCCGCTCATTGTTTGCAAGAATGCTAATCGATTTCATTCAAGTAATGTACATCGCTGTACCTTATTAGGTCTTAATTAAAATCTCTTTTCCTTAAGGGTGCACATGTGGTTCCAGAAGATTTAGTTGCCGAATACGAGCTAGTAGGCACATAGGCTGTACCACTAAATAATTGAATCAGTAGTTTCAAGAAGGGAACGAATCCAAAAATTGTTTCGTCGGGGATATAAAAAAACTTCCAATTTTTCTTATTTAGTGTTTTTTGAGCCAAACTTTTAAGTGTGATTCTTTACACCAATGGTTTATTCCGTGATGTTCGTCCCTTTTATACAGCTATCAGTGGGCGTCTATAAAATAACCGATGTTTTCTACATGCTGTGTACGTTTCGATTTGTTGGTGTTAAATCCTTTCTCCACACTGCTGATTAAACCTTTTATTGCCGAAAGACGATATATCGTCGTTCATAACACTTGTGAAAAGCGCCAAAGACGATATACCGTTGCGTGTGCGATGGCGCCTTATCTGTTTACATCGTTAGAGAACTCTATCTCAAAATAAATTTATAAAACATTATAAATGGTTTTATTAATTTATTCGATTACAATTACAGAATACAATTTCCGACACAAAAAACCCGAATTCTGTAACACAATTTAGAAGATTAAAACGAAACAAAGTCAGGTATGCCCATGATACACTTGGGGAAGTCTATTGCAAATGTTATAACTTATACGGAATATCTCTCGAATTTTAAAAATTGCATTTTTGTTAAAGAGTAAAGATTTAAACCGCTCTCTTTTAAAATTATTTGATGGTTTTTTAAAATGATACCTTTCTGTGTGGATGCAATCAAAAACATAATGATCTGCATCCCCTATTTTCCTACAGATACAAAGTGGAGAATTAAGTATTTTGAAACGATTAAGATAATAAGGAAATGGTCCATGCCCAGTTAGTAAATATATTAAAAATTTATTTTAAAATTTCTGCATCTACATGTTTAACAAACCCTCTAATACGTCTCTCTGATTCGGAGTCATCATTAAGCCAATATTTTTCCCATTCTTCTATGATATTTCTTTTAATTTTGAATTTAACATAAGGTTAGCGAGTCGGAATATCCATTCCATCACCTGAATTGGTCGCTATTTTGGCGTAATGGTCAGCGATCTCATTATCCGAGTTTCCGGCATGCGTCCATCAACCATCCCAGCCAAATGAATATTATTTCTTATTTTATTGATAAATTCAGACCTTGGCCTAGCGCTCTTCAGAGTTTCAATAGAAGATTGACTATCAGTAAAAATATTGATTTTAGTATTATTTTTCAATGCTCAGCCTGCAGCGAAGATAATTGCCGCAATCTCGGACTGGAAAACTGAATTAAAATGTTTTAATTTGAAACATTTGAAAAGAGATATTATCTTTGGGTATACACACGGCAAATCCAACATCATTATCCATCCTTGATCCATCCGTGCGTACTTTAGATTGATTGCTTGTGGAAATTGGATTTAGACTGATCACTCTTAGATCAATAGGGATTTCAGTGTTATTTATATTAGCATCAAATTCTTTAATACTGGAAATTTCTTGAAAATCTTTGGAACGAGCGACCCAAGTTTGATATAAATAAATTTAGAAGTTAAATATAATGGAGGAATTCCAGTTGGGACATTAAGAGAATTCGTCGAAGTAGTTCAGTAACATCGTGTAAATTTCACTTCTTTGGGTTTATAATTATGTTGCCTGTGATATTCTCTTTCAAAGAAAAATGATCATTTGAAGCAAATATTTCTTTTATTATAAATTAATTCTTTAACCTATAATACTAATTTCTAAAACGTATAACAAAGATCTGTAAATCTATTAACATCGTTTTATTTACAATTTTTAAAATTTTGTTTCACATCTAACCATTAAAAACAAAAATTAATAGTCATAATCAATAAATAATATTCCCAAAATGCATTAATAAATAAATTATCAGAATTTTATGAATGATATTTTAAAATATTTATTTAAGACAGTACTATGTTAATAATATTTCCAAAATGCATGAAAGAATTAAATCACCTTTCTTAAATATAGAGTTGTATTATGCTACCAGTACGGTTATAATGGAAAAATTTATAGTATTTTAGTACCTTTAATTAGATATCATGCAATTTCAAACTATGAAACTTCATGGAGAAGAATGCAGTTCACAGTTTTTTCGAACTGTTAATGCATTACCATACCAACGTGATGGTTTTCGTACGTTATTATATGAATTTGATATTCGTGTTTAATTCTTAAAATTTGGGCCAAACTATAAATCATATTGCATTACATAAAATGAATTTCATTATTAAACTGAAATATACCAAGTGCAGAAAATGAAATTTAGATTTGTTATTCATGATTCATTAATAATGCCACTTTTAATTATAATCATTTATTACACGGCTATATTTTTAATTAAAACTTGGTGTGTGCTTAGCACATGGAACAAGAGTTTAAGGACCCTAAGATAAATTACATCAATAACAACTTTCCGTCTTGTTTACAAAGGTTTGGTGCTTAATATTAAACTCAGAATATCTAGATTGAGATGAGAAAAGAGCTTCACTAAATGAATCTCGCTTTGTTTAACTTACAGAACAAGCAATTTATTACGCATTACAGAATTTCCAACACATTTTTGATCCGCCTAACTGTATATTCATAATTGGGTAATTTATCATTAGAAAATGCTACTTGTTTTGAAAGCGGTTGTAATCTATTAGCATTAAACTGTGTAAAATCCAATCTTGGGAATTTTTCGAACATTGGAACGGAATAGAACAAAATAAAACCTTTTTTCACTTTTGATAGAATACTCTCATTAACTTTTTTGTGTAGCAAGAGGAAATTTATGTCCTTTAAGGACACATTTTAATCCTGGGATTTGAAGTTCCTCTATTTAATCATTCAGAAAAGAGGCATTAAGTTCTGTAATAAATCTTAAAGATAAACACTTTTGTTTTGTTAATTTCAGAGACTGTTACCTTTTGCTTCTATTAAGCAAAAAGTTCTTTGTTACGCTCATTAGAAAGTTTATCTTAGTCGAAATATATTTTAGTTTTTATTTTTTTAAAGAAAAAAATATAGACGCAGCATAGATAGCAGACGATTTGAGAAATGATGATTCTCGGTTTGGTAAATTTCTTTATTTATACTTATCTTCTATTGCTTAATTATTATCGCTTCTCCCACTTATCTGCTATAATTCTAATAAAAAAGAGTACATAAAAATAAATATTGTATATTAGATTGCGTTCCATTTTATGTTAAAAGGAAATATCACTTAAGAATTTTAAAACGTTCGTTTATATGATTTTTGATTCTTTTGTATTTAAAATCCTTAAGAAATCAGTCGAGTGATTTTTATCTTAACGGCAAAATTAATCTCAAATCTGCTGACTTCAGAAGTACTTTGTTTTGTTTGATACGGTTATTTTCTTACATATAACAAATTAATGTGAAACGGCATTTCATATCCCTATATTTGATCAAAAAGTTTCTGCAAACTTCAAAAAGAAATATGGCATATATGTAACAATGGTTATGGAATTTATTTATTTCGTTTCCGAAATGTCATAAATAAATTCTAAGCGTTCAGCCGATGTATAATGTACGTTCAAATTATGCTTCTAACTAAAGATTATAATGTAATCAATTTATGCTCAAGCGATATATGTCAAATGCGCCACGTAAATTTAATTTTAGTATCTATTGTTAATCCTAGTGGAAGAAAGAAGAAAGTGACATCAATGTGCAGCGTTAAAATAAATTTTAGATGTCAGGATGATATGCGCAGTTACGTTTGTAGTATGACTATGGCGTCAAAG
>BGPR01001672.1:185156-223792 GCA_013235015.1 Araneus ventricosus | reverse complement strand
CTGGATGAAGCATGTGTCGGAAAATTTCTCAACATCTACCCATCATCAGGTCCTCTGTTTTATAATTCGCAGCACTCTTTGGTAGTCTGTCTTGTGGTACCGTGGAACATTTCCTGTTTCGTGGTACAAGAAAGCGCCACTGCAAGATTAACAATTGAATAAAAACTAGTGTGGCATTAACCGGTAACCAGGTTCTCAAATACCCTCTCAATATCAGCGAAAAAAAGTTTGATCCACGACGAATTATAAATACTTCGCTCTCCCATACACAGCGGAGAATTAGTAGTATAGGGTCTCAGACCTGTGACTCTCGTATCGAACCAATGACCCGAAAAAAAGAGTACTATTCCATTTCTCCACCAATGCTCCACTTTTAAGAGAATATCTTGACATTTCGTTGCTCCCTAGCCTTAAACGTCAAATATCATGAGCGGGTTCTTAGAAATTAGTTTTACATTTACGTTTTAGAAAGAAACTTCCGATACTTTTTGCATATCTGTAGAATATAAAAAATTTACATTTAACCGTGTGTCATTTATTCAGAGTAAAAGCCTTTCGATCATGGTGATCAAGCATGATGCAAAGATCTTTCACCCTGAAAAGGCAGAAGATGACCGCATAACTCGCTAGCAAAGTTATCAGTCCTCCTCTGGTAAACGGAGTAAATTAACATTAAAATTTTGAAGTAAATTTTAGAAAAAGTTAAGCTGTATACCGAACAGCAATTAATTAAAACTGCGGAATCTAAAATTAAAACTGAAATCTAACTAATTCTTTTCTATTCTACTAACTTCAAAGTAACAATTCATTAAGACGAAATGCCAAGTATTCTCTTCAAGCGGAGATCGGCGGGTAAAATAGAAAAGAACTTCAACCTTTTCAAGCCAGTGGAAGACAAGTGTTATTCCTATTTAACACTTGATAAATACAACTTCTTCACTGTCAAAGAAAACCAAATTAAATAACTTCTACTGTGAGCAGAGGAGATGCTAAACCTCAAATTAGCCTAATTTGCTTTAATTTTTCATCTAATTGTGATTAATAAAAACATTTATTCTAGTGGTTGGTTGATTAGATTGGATTTTATAAAGCAATGGCCAGATATAGGCAATCTGCGCCCATTATATGGTTCTAGAAGACTGAGAAAGCATTATTCGTTGCAAAATGAAAAGCCATGAGATACTAAACTCCCAACAAAGTGATATTCCGGTGAAAACTTTCCGTTCCTAAATAGCCTTGGCACCTATCTTTCGATATGAAATATCATGAAGTGTCCCTCACCAGCTATATTAAAAGAACTTTAATTTCAGCTCTTTATTTTAACCATGTCAACCCTAATGATTTTCTGGCCTTCGACAGTATGATGGGGAGTAGAATCAGATAATCTGCATTTATTAATTGAAATGGAGAATAAAACAAAATCAAATTTAATTGAAACAGCAGAACATTTGCAACAGAGGCAATCATAAGAGAACAGAAAAAATGAGGAACAACAATCCATCAAGTAGACTACCAATATAAATCTAGATTTTTTTAATGTCCTCAAACAAAAATTGGAAGATCGAAATTTTGCGACATCGGGAAAGGTTCATTAGTTAATGAACAAATACATTTTCAAGAAATAAAACCTCTTTTCCTATGAATCCTTGACTAGGATGAGTAATGCAGAATATCGCTGTGTTTGATCTTTGTTTCCTAGTGAGGTTCGTTAGTTCATCGTTTAATGGCGTAACAGCCAGATTTTCCCGACAATTTTGTTGAGAAATACTTTTACACACGTTATCGTGCACATTCATTGAAACATAAAATGATTGCAGAAGGAAGGTGTTATAGATATTATTCCAAACACAAACCCTCCTTCACACGAGTAGAAAAAATGTTACCGAGACGGCAGCAAAACTAGGGATAGAGACAAAGATAATCACCTAAAAACCCGATTCGATTGGCTAGAAGTGATTTTTGACGCAAGATGCGTTACCCTGAGAGAGGAGAGTAGAATGGATGAGCATTGAACAAACATTGATTTTATTCAAAATTATTTTATGTCTGCAGTGTGGTTTTTGGGTAAACTGCAATAGAAATAAAGCAATGTTATCTCGATTGTCGTCCTTGAAGGAGAATGATCAAAATCAGTATTCTGCGATTCAGACGATCAAATCAGCAGATTGCCTAGACACCTTTGTTTCCCTGAGTGTTCAAAACAAAGTTTATACAGGACGGTACAGCAGAGCCATATACAACAGATCCAAACTCTATTGTATATTGAACAATACTGATGTAGTTCAGAAATCAAGCACGTAAGATATGCACTCCAAGGAGTATTTTATAAGAGGAGTGTCGCATCAGACATCCCCTCCGCAGATTGGACATGAATAGAAGGCAAGACATTTTTTATACACTTTGTTGGCGTTATATTTGATATGATCGTGACTACGGATTGGAACACCGCTCAAGAATAATTCTGGCTCAAATTCGAGGTACTTTTTAATCAACGAAAACACAAGTCAATCCTTCTGCCCTAAATATCTCCCCCCCCCCCTCACATCCCCGCATCCTGCTAAGACACTCCGTCGTATTCATGAAATTTATGAAACGACGGAGTGTCAATACAAAAACAACTGCAGACCTAAAGAAGCCGGAGACTTTGTAAATTTTTCCTGTCATCCACTTATGATCATTGCAAAGTTACCAGAAACCTGAATGAATAATGCTCTGAAGATCAGATAGTGCTGTGAAGCCAACTAAAATTGTGAATAAAGGACTCCTACAGACACATTACATTACACCACCTGCATCCCCGTGTTTAGAGACATTTGGCTCCTTACACAGTAATGTAATTAAAAAGAGAAAATAACAGGATTTTGATTCAACATATTACAAGAACTGTACCAATTGAAAGTAAGGCAACACTGTCCCATATTTTTAGTGCCTCTCCTACCATCGGAAAATCTGAATAACATTTTCTAGATACTCTGCTGTATTTGATTGTACGAGTACGGAAGTATATCGGGGAAGAGTTCCACCAATGTTGCAATTCTCTTAATCCACCCCATTGAACTTGGCAAGTTGCATAAAAAATGAGCCATCTCCGCAGGTACCACTTTAAAAGAGCTTGCAAACAAAATTATATCCAAGCAAAATGCGCCAACAGTGAAGGTGTACATGCAAAAAGATATCAAGACTGCCTCAGATTTCTAAAGATCACCGCCAAAAGCAATCCAGATCAGAGGAACAATAACTTTGCATCACTGTTCCAGCCGAAAAACATGCTTTAGAAGACAAACATCTACACATTATGGAGACCCAACTCCAGTTAACGATGGAGAAATTCCAAATTTTTCACAAATATCACCTACAAGTAAACTACCCAACAACCTTCATGTCAGTGATGAAGATATCTCCACAGATACTCAATATACTTAGTGTATTGTAGTTAGAAAATTTTATTCGCTATCAAGAACATCCGATAAGTAACGAAAAAAAAAAGAATAAATAAAAGTTTGCTCCTTTTTCCATAATGGAAGACTTCCGTGAAGAGCGATTCCTTGAAAACTTAATCCACCCCTCTTCCTCGGTTCGAAGATTGACCGCACATTTTCACAACATGTGTGTTTGGATTTACAGATAAAGTGGAATATAAACTGAAAAACGGAGGGTCGCACCTAAAATACATCCCTGTGGTGCACTGAAAAAGACAACGGAATAAATAATCCAAACCCAATTCTGAAAATATTTGATCTGAAAAAATATTTGAATGAAAAAAGGCAAGTATATACAAAATCGTTAAGAATTTTTGTAATCCCATAACCTCCAATGATCAAACATAGCCTTTCTCAATATCAAAGGATGCCGATTCAAATAATTTTTTTAAGAAGGCGGGTCGAACAACTACATCCAGGGTCAACGTTTCTTTCGGAAACTTTTAAAAATCAAGGAAACAACCATTTTTCTCCGGGATGAGAACAAAATGTGCGTCGACCATTTTTTTTTTCCAAAACTCATCTACAAGAAAAGAGTCATTACGATCGGGATGAACGTTAAAAAGATCCTTGCGAGTCCTTTCCAGGATTTGGTATAAGAATCATAACATATCCAATTATCAGGAAAAACACGCTCCTTCTCAATTCTGTTAATCATACACCGACGATTTTTAAACGTACCCCATCAAATAAATGGTGCAGCATCAAGCAAGTAGTTCTATTAGAATTCGGAGCATTCTCTTCAGATAGAAAACGATCTGCGACATTCGAAATTGGTAACACAAGTATTACAAGACAAGTCTTTTTTTGTCGTCCGAAAGCGTAGTTTCATGCGTGCCATGCAGTTTTTATGTCTTACGAAAGGTTCATAGGAACCGGCTGCTGGGAATAGAGTCAAAAGCTTCTGCACAAACATTAGCCATTTCCTAAATACTACAAATCAGTGGTCCATATAACTTGTGCAGTTGGGGAAGAATTGATACTTGATATAGATTTCATCTGCCAGCTTCTCTGACATTAAAGCTTAAGCGACCGGGCAATATTTTGGATCTTTAAAATTCAATCGAATTAGCTGTAGTCTTAAGGCTTCTGAAGACATTCCAGACAGTTCCGAGATTTGTTTCAGTAATACTACAAATCCTATTTTGATTCTTATTCTGATGTTTGGCGTTTCTAATCCCGATTTTGGCATATTAGCATTTGAACACGTCATAAGATTAGCAGTTACTAAATTGACTAAAGCACGTTAAGTTGCCAACTCGCCACCAGATTCCGTGTATTCAATGAATATGAAGTAAAACACGATTAGTCAACGTTTTAAAAACAAAACAGCATACGGCAATATACGCAGGGCACTCGTTTAGACGATCCAAGAGGGGAAAGATGTCACTGTCACTCTAAACAACCCCCACTCTAAAATAAAAGTAAGGGATAAAGAAAAGCGTACAAATTTATGAAGATTCAATCTCTAAAATTTTACTCCTTTGGTGAAAGTATCCGTGTTGCATGCATTTTAAAACATGCATATTGAATCAGTGTGAAAGGTTTCCTCAATTTGCCTCCCATGAGGAATAGCATTTATACTACCCAGACAGAACAGTGGCCGTTAAAGTCACCATTTATAACGAAAGGAGATGGTTATTCAGGTAATGCATCGAGTTCTCGTCGGTCTACAGTAGAAATGGGTGGTAAGTGAAGACAACCAAATTGCTATCAAGAAAGGAAACGTATCTTGTTCTGCAACAATGTGAATTTGCATGAAGAGCACATTAGAGAAAGTGACCACCAGATGGCATACGAAGAGTGCAATGCCTACAGAAGCTCGACTCGATTCCTTATCCTCTCGGATTAAACTGTAATGCCTAATTTTCGAGATCTCAGAAAGTTTCGGATAAGTTTCTTGGATGGTTATGCAGAAGAGATGTTCCTTTATAAAATCAGGTGAATGAGAACGTTTATAGCAGAAATAATCGCTATTCCAATAGATGAAATGTTACTTTTAAAAAATCTTGTTTAGAGATGGTTTTTAATTCTTTTTGTACTTTGGAAATTTTTGACCATGGAATAATCAAGTTCTATACCCTGGAATTCGAAATAAGATTCATTATTTTAAGAAATTCCTTTGCAACAAGAGGTATTTCAAACCTCAACCATTTTCTGCACATTACAATTTGAGCCACATATTCTAATTAATAATTTGAAGCCATCTTCATTATTTTGTCTTGTTCTACCAAAAGAATGATTCATGCTTTTTGCGCAAGAAAGATCGGCTCTAAAATTTAATACCCGAATGAAAACATAATACTTTAAACGAAAACAAAGATTATAGATATCGACTCTCCATCAGTAGCAGAAAAATTTATCCAAAACAGTTTTAAAATACTCCATGTTCCCATGCACGAATGAACTCGAGTCGTATCGGGTGTCCAACCCGAGATCATCTCGTATCGAACCACCCACCTGAAAAGTAGAGCGCACTATTCCACTTCCCCATCAATGCTCCAGTTTTAAAGAGGATATCTTGGCATTTCATCGCGCCCCAAGATTAAACATCATTAGCGAATTTTAAAATAGTAAATTTAAAAAACTATTTTCTAAAGAGGAATTTACCGATACTTTTCTGCATTTCTGAGTTAAATTTTCCTAAATAAACCGCGTGTCGTTTGTTCAGAGTAAAAGCCATTTGATCATGGTGATCAAGCATGATCCAAAGAGCACTCACCCTGAAAATTCAGAAGATGACTGTGTAACTCGCTAGCAAAGTTATCAGTCCTCTTCTGGTAAATGGAAATAAAATATTTTACCGATTTTTAGATAGCATGAAGGATTTAAAATTAAAGAATATAAACTACCTTCTCTGTCCTAACACTACACTAAAGCGAAATCCCAAATATTCTCTTAAAACGGAGATTGACCTGGAAAATACGAAAGCACATACAATTTCTAGCCAATGGAAGCAAAGTGATATTCTTAGCGAACACTATTTAACTGATACTTCCTTCTTTCAGAAATAATACCAATTTAACTGCATAGTGTGCTCTGATGGTAACGGAGATATTAAAACTCATAATTTTGGCCAAACAATTGATTTGAGCAAATAAGACTAAATACTTGTTCTTGAAAACATTATTACGAGTGTTTAAGTGGGTGAAAAAACCTGAATAGCTCGTGGCTCTTCACTTTACAAGGAATTAATTCGCAATAAAATGATATTTTCTGGTGAAGAATGTCTGCTTCTAAACTGTCTTAGATTTTGATGCATAAAGATTATCAGTCAAATTTGACATACTTCACTAACCTCGGGTATTTCTTGCACCCATACCCACCCAGCTAACCTTAATGAGCGTCAGGCCTTGGGCAGGTCGGTGGGCGAACAAACGATCCACCAGCTTTTATTGGAAGATTCTTACTGCAGTTGGTTTCAACAACTAAGCACGTTAATTGAAAAATCCAGAACATCTACAACACAGGCAAACTGAAGCATCAAGAAAAATCAGGAAAAGAAGCCTTCATGTCGGCAACCAACACCAAGCTAGATTTCTGAAGTTCATACACCAAAACTGAGAGTCCATATAAAAGTGACCACAATAAAAATCTTAAAATTCTTGTACGCAGATTTTTCCTACTACCAATGGCATTTCGCTTAATGAAACCAAGTATGATCGCCTAACTCATGTTTCCAATATAAAGCCTAAATGAAGAGTTCTCTACATATATTGTTCCGTAATCTATTCCCGTGTTAAACTCGAAAATAAATGCTGCAGGGCTCATATAAATCAAGTTATCTTGCAATAATTAAAGAATATATCACGTATAGTGGTTGCGAGATCTAATTCGAGGACTGCAGTCCTTGAAACAGTCCGATTAGACAGACTTGCTGTTATTTTTTCCGTTGAAAATACAAACAAACAATAATATTATGAAGAATGAACTACGGCATTCTATAAAATACTATGAACAACATTCATTACTTTCCCAGGGTTATATACAAGAGAAAATTAAGGCACGAAATCATAATGTATCATGACAACAAAACGCCGAAATCAAATCTGATCAGGAATCTCCAGACTTAATTGTCAGTTTGAATGTTTTCCTTTAAACAGTAAGTCTTATAATTTGTATTTCCACCAAATATCAGACAACCAGTATTTGCCAGAAAAAATAAAGAAATGACTGCTTTCTTCCCATGAAAATCCATACGGGAATAGAAGGCAATAAATGCTCGAAAAACTATCAAAATGTTAGAAATTTCACACTTTTCACTAGGTAGGTTTCAAAAAATATATTAAATTCAACCTTTATTATCACTGACGGTTCCATTGATTTTGCCTAATTGATCGCAGTTAAACTAAATATTAGAAATGGATCACCCACTCTTCTCAAAAAGGTCCGGTACAATTTTCTCATTTGCATACAAGAAATACGCAGTACCCACAACCCACTCTTACTAAGAGAACCCTCCGCTCATGGCCAGGAATGTGTATGTCGCATATCTGTGAAACATCTTTGTTGAATGTCCATGATTTGAACCTATTCATAGAGCATCTGAAATTAAACCGCTGATCAAATTAGATCAGCTTCATAGAACTACTAAAGACAGTGTCATGTGCAGATTTAATTTCTTAAATGCACCCGATTTTTTCACAAAAACCTAGTACCTTAAATGATTTACTTTTAAAACAAAACACTTTTCAAGTAAAAGGTAAATCTATTTGTGTCCAAAGAGGACCCAAAGTCAATTGAACTATTAAATACAAAAGGCAAGACGGATTTTGATGAACTGCTTTTCCTTGCGAATGTTTGAATTGGATGCACGATATGCTTCGAAACATAAAAGAAAGTACTAAAAGTACAATACTAAAGTTTTTAATTCAGAAAATTTTAAATCAAAACTAATTCATCGAGAAAAAATTGAAAGGCAATTAAGCGCCTTCACTTTTCAATGAATCTCTTCAAAACTGATGTAGCGAAGAAAAACGTCCATACGAATTTGTGTACTATCATATGAAAATTTATCAAGCTATGAATATCGAGTACAGAAGGCTACAAATGAAAAGAATCTTTTCCCACTTTCATCTGATGCTGTACCTCGAGTTTATGTTTATTGTTGCTTTTATGTCGCCCTGTTCCAGATCTTGCAAGAAAAAAAACATTTAGAATTAAATATCGGAAAAACTAAAAGAAAAGTTTCAGGCATTAGATAGTCATAATAAAACTAAAAAACTGCAAACATTTTTTAAAAAAAAACTGTCCGAAAAATAAAATTAAATTCAAATGGGAACATAAAACCTATATTTTTAAGATATCCCAATAAATCCTTCTTGGAAGGATACGTCACAACTAAGCGATTCATTCTATGAGCGTTAAAATCGGAACAATCTACAAGAATATTTCACACAAATAAAATCGAATTTCAAGCAGAATACATGGGAAGTGGTTCCTTATGCGACAACTGTTTGTGTGTGAAGAACTGCATAGCCGATATGCAAGCCCGTAAATTTCGCACTAGGAAACCTATTTAGAAGAGAAAAGCGAAAGCCTTCAGTAGGTGGTTGCGTGCATTTTAACTTATTTACCTGGTTATACCAGATATTTTGCCACAAGACATTCATCTGTGATTTTAAGATAAAACTTATAACCCAACACGAGACAACTGCTTTTACTTTTTTTGCTACCTCGGCAGCAATATCATTTCTATGGGATCCTACACGACTTGCAAAATAGGATCTAAGGAACAGTATCTACGAGAAAAAGTTCTTCAAAGCTTTGTTCAAGAATCTCGAGTACGAGTTCATTGATATCAATGTTCTATTGTATCCAAGGAAGCTCTGAAAGAACCAGGAACGAAGGCTGAAAGATTATACCAAGAAAAGTGCGATCCCCGATTAGAAAGCCCATCAAAGATCGTGTATTTCTTTCAAAAATAAAAGTCGTTAATAAGAAAATCAACACCAACAGCATGCTGGCGAGAAATACTTAATTTTCTGATTTGTACTTCTCTATAGTTACAGTAGAGTTCCGATACAATAAGCATATGCCCTAGCATTACGATTTGGTTTTGTGGCACAAGAGCCTGTTTGTAGCCTATGCTGCGCCAAACAGTCTAGCATTATGAAAAGTGGGCCTGGCTGAAAGATTCTCGGCATAGGCAAGCATTGTGTGTTCAGAATCCAGTGGGAATATTCATATGGTCATTTTATTGGACTGTGCAGAACAAAGCATTTATTTGATGGTAGTGTTAACATGAACGAGAAAAAATCCACTTTCGGGGTTTTATGCTTTTTCACTATCACAAAGCAACGAAAAAGATGTGCTGCTGATGGAAATAAATGTAGGCGAACAAACATCACACAAATGATTTGTGAAGTTCAAGTAGGACGAATTCCACGTTCAAGATGAGCAACGCTCCAGAAAAGCCAACCGTGGTTGATGACCGAATTAAGACACTTATCAAAAATAAGCATGAAATAGAGTTGAAATATCGAATTTGAATATTTATGAGCATTTAATGCTCTTTGACTTTGGTATTCAGCTTATTGTTTGGATACAAATTGTTTGGCCCACAAATTTAGAGAATATAAAATTGATCATACATCCCATGTGAAATTTATTACTCAAACACAACGAAAATGATTCAGTTTTCCAACAGATGGAGTGACGATGACGATTGGATCCTCTACAATTATATTGAGCAAAAGAGGGCATAGAATTATTAGAGTGAACAGCCATCATCTCTCCCCACCTGCAAATATCCAATTCCAGAAAGCTACACTCTGTTGCTGGGAATGTTACAGTAGCAGGCTAGACAATTTGAAGCTAGCGCCTGACAAGAAGCATCTAGAATTGATGAATCATAAAGAGATGGTTTTCCACCATGATAACGCTGGTCTTAGGCAAGCATTATACCACTGAACCACCGATTTGCGACTGTGGTGAAGAAATTGAGTCAGTGGCACATCTAATATTGAGATGCCAACGTTGGGCAAGTTATAGGTTGAGTTGGTCCACAAATTAGGGTAATCTTAAGTTAATTAACTTATTCGAATAGCATCTTGCAGGAAGGATGAGGCAAACATAATTGAGATGTAACTTGACTCCATTTTGGGAGGTCTAGACATTGTTTAAGTTTTGAACTTACGTATTTGAATTTTTTGTAATTTTGTGTTTGTACTATTAAGTTATATGGCTGTAATATAATATTTTATTGTAAAGGGAAACAATACCAACATGCAGCAGTCAGTGGATTTTGCGTATGGGCAAATGTCGACAAGTGTCGTCATAGGCTACGTACTGGATGGCTTTTCGTCAGTCATTTGTCGATCCCACCTTAAGGCTTCGGTCAGGGCGGAGTAGAATTTGCTTATAAGTTAACGAAGGTGCAGATACGTCTTTGGTGACCCGGCGACAGATGTTGGATCTTGTCTGAGATTTCTTACTCCTCCTATAGTCTCGACTCGGCATCGTCGGGCTTCCATCTGCTGGTGGGATTGAAAAGGTATCGAATTAGACAATTTGAAGCATGAGACTGACTGGCAGAAACTAGAATTGGCCAATCATAAAGGGGTAGTCTTTCAACAGGATAACGCTCGAGCAGATGCGGCTTTGGTCACCCAAGCGAAAGTT
The DNA here is from genome assembly GCA_013235015.1 of Araneus ventricosus. NCBI lineage: Eukaryota > Metazoa > Arthropoda > Arachnida > Araneae > Araneidae > Araneus > Araneus ventricosus. The sequence goes on along the minus strand of BGPR01001672.1, from coordinate 212,690 downwards.
GTTGGATCTCGGCTGCGATGTCTTCATGGTTCCTCCTTCCGTATAGTCCTGACTCGGCACCTTCGGAATTCCGTCTGTTCTGATCTGTGCAAAATCTAAAGGAGAAAAATTTATCTGGAGGTCTGCAAGCAGCACCTTGACCAGTTTATTAGTGTTATGCCAGGGACATTCTATGAGAGTAGGATAATGAAAATTCCTAAAAGATAGCAAGTCATTATTCACTAATATATGTATCATTTTATTTAAACTTCGGAAACTTTCTGAACATCCCTATGTCTTAATCGATTTCAGAAAGTAAATGCGCATGCGAGTGAACTTTGCGAGTGAATTAATTTTCATCTGCTATCTAATTATATGTCGCGTCTTTTGGAAATGATGAATCGGAATCAACGTCCGAAGAGGCCTTTCTTCGGGACGGATCTCATTTTTGAATCGTGGTCGGACGAGATGGATGACACCCGAACTGTAATGCCTCCCAAAACAGTTCCACGACACACCAACACAAGGGCGCACTTTTAAAATGAACGTCTCGAATCGCATCTAAATATAATAGTCTTAAGCTAGAAGGGATCCAAAAATTCCTTCAACTGAACTTTTTATTCTTTTCAATTAAATCTTATTTACGAGATGTCAAATAATGAAAAACTTTATTATTTTTAAAAATTTATCAATTTAATTATGTCCATTCTGCTGCAGACATTTTCTATTTGACATCTCAATAAACTATACATCCAAGCAGTTTTCACATATCGAAATGAAAATCTTTATTATGAAATTTAATTATTCAACAAGTAAGAAGACCAGTAGAACTAAAAGATGTCCTACGTCCGAGTTCTGACGTATTTTTACTATCAGAATTTTTAAATGCATTACTGAAATATAACACTGATCTATTAAACCTTGATCTTTCCTCTTGTATCAAATTAGATGAAAGGTTCCATTTTGATACGTTGTCACGTTGATTCAACAAGGTGTAAAGAAAACTCGAGATGTTTATGGATTATTCGTCATTTTTGTTTCGAACTACAACATTTATGAATACTTATTAAAATTAACATCAATTTTAATGTTTCCAAGTTTTAAAATACTTTAATTCGATGCATGAGCGACGCTTGAGCACAAATAGTTTAGAATTTAAAATTCTTAATTCCTTTATATTGCAAGTCGGATTCCGAAAAAACTACTGGAAAGTAAACATACTACAACGCATGCAACGATTTTACCAAGCGTAGAGTGAGTATATTTAGTAAAACAAGTACGAAATCTACAAATTTAGTTTGCAGCGAGAAATGCTTTGAAAAACTAAGCTTTATTTATTCCTCTTTTTGAAAAATTGTATCTAAATTTTCAGCATCATTTGAAAGCTTGGATTTAAAAACATGAAATTAGATAATGACTGCGCGATTTAAATATTAACTAGTTTGCGAATAAAAATCCTTTCCCGATAATAGAAGGTTACAATTGAATATAAGAATTAGCCAAAAGGCTAAAAAGCGATTGGGATGAAAAAATATTAAAATTTACAGTATTCACTGTTATTTGACTCCATATTATTTTGAAAGTTTTGATACTCAAGAGCGTTTAACTCCGAAGCTATAAAAGTTGCCAAAAAATTAAGTTTCTAACGGAGATATGTAATTTAACATCTCGACGGCACGAGTTCGAAATAAACGAGTTTAGGTGAAATACGATATTCTATAAACATTTTGTATGGCACAATAATTTGTGCATGAATCTAATACAAGATTTGGAGCGTTCTCTGAATAATTTAAGTTTGTCTGTTCGTGTCGTTTCATACAAAACTTATCTGAAATTTCCTTCTTAGATGGAAGCAAATGACATTCATGTGTGTTTTAATTACAGAGGAGGTTCCTTTCTGGTGATTGCAGTAGCTACATTTGATTATATTGGGGCAAACATGAAAAGACTCATTCGATAATTGAGGACTGCGCTATTTGAAATTGGAACTTTATATGCATCTTCTGAAAGTCATTTGAAGCTATTTTGAGTGCAATTCTCTTTGTAATTTGAAAGCTGAGTTGTTTATTTCGGCGCTTCTCACGACCTGTCGGTTGAACCGTATGTCTTCGGCTAGGTCGACTACGTACTAAAGATATTTTAGAAGTTAATATTTCATGTTATGTTTTCTTATTTAGAACTAGACTATTTTTTAAGGTAACGGTAATATTTCTGAAATGTGTATCTTTGATCAAGTATCCCTCGTTTCTTTCAAAAACCTGACAAAATGATTGCGATTAAACATCAACTTGCATTTCCCTGAACGACTTCAGAATGTTCTCAAGATGCTGCTGAAAGCTTAGAGTTAACTTCTTTATACCTTGTTTTCCGTTCCCCCCCCCACCATTCCACCTTCCCCACCTCTCACCAGCCGGCTGGTATCCCAGGTCCCTTGCTCCATCCCTTCTGACCCTACCCTTCACTTCTCATCCCGTTCCCTAAAAGGTGCGCGCGCATCGATCATCCATCTCTCACGTCTAAGTTCCAACCCTCCTTTCATCTCTGTTTTAACCCTATAATGACGGTTTGGGTTATTTCGGGGGATCAGATCAGGTATAGATTGTATAGCACAAGAGCCAGTTTGTTGGCTATGCTGCGGCAAACAAGTGCTTATTAAAGTAAGATAAATTCAGAAATAAATTTCCAGACGTTCAATGGAATATTCAAATTAAACGAGTCATTCGGGCGATCAGAAGACAAGGAAACGGTTTCGTTGTTAAAGGATTAAGGGTTAAGGCATAGTTCACGTTTGACTAAAGTGCACCAAAATTCGGATTCCCTTATAAAGAAGCTTAACCTTACACTTTCAACAGACCCCGAGAAACAATCTGAAGTCTACCTATAGGCTGTTAGCTGCAATTCCCGCAGGAAAGATCTACCCTAGACATGCCCGACGGAGGAATATTAAATAAGTTGCTTATTTCTTTAGCTATTAATTCTGTACTTCACACTAGTTTAGAATCGTGGTCAGACAAAAAAATATTAAATTCTGTAATTTTTCCGCAAACCAGCACTTGCTTGATCCTTTCCTAGAAGTGGATTTCCAAGCCAGTTTGACGCCACTAACAAATTTGTGCCAAAATGTAATCGCGAGGTTAGTTTGTTTTTACAAAATTCATAAACTTGACACAATTTAAATTTAAAAAGATGGAATTTCATGAATAATTTTCCACTTAACTTTGAACTAGAGTCCTGTAATGTATTTGTCTTCTAGATAAACAATACTCCGAGTATTTTCAAACCTTATTTATCAGTTAATAGAAATTGAATTCGTATATTTAACACCACCTGGTGGTTAATTCGGGAAATTGATTTTACGATACCGTAATTTTTAAATCTGTAAAAGTCTAAAAGGTAGAAAGTAAATTTAGTAAAATCCAGATTTTTTTTCACACTAGTAAAAATGTGCTTAAAAATATTTATTACATTTATGTCTTTTTTTAAACTCGGCCTTGTACTTTTGGTATACAGGAGAGCTACGATGAGAAATCGAGTTAATTATTGATCAAGTTTCCACTCACACTGCATTAATTTTAGGGGGCATTTTTTATTGACGATATATCAGCGCAAGCTGGGTGGGTTTTCCTCAAATATGCATGCGATATGTGTTCATTTCCAAGGTGAGACACGGCGCCATCCATATTGCCCATCTTTAAAGTTGTCCCGATTTTAGTGACCTTGGTAAGAGCCATATTTCGGTTTCAGTGCTTTTATATTGTCATCGGCTTTAGTTATTTGCTTACGAGGGTCGCAAAAGTGAATGTTGGCTGCAGATTTCTAATAAAAAATACTTAAGAACGCAAAAATTCAGCTTTAAATGTGTATAAAACCTCAAGTGCATTCACAATTTGAGTGAAATGAGTTTATACCTTGAAGTATTATCACATTGTAAAACTAACCCCTTTTAAAATATTAACACTTAATATGAAATTGTAAGGAGTCAAAATACAGTAAGAAAATTACAAAATTTTTCTACATTAAAAATGAATTTCTTTTGCCACATTTATCGTCAAATTTTGAACTATTCCAATTTTTAAGATAATGTTTCTACACTTAAATTATGCTGGAGAAAGTCAATTTCTACACTAATTAATTCAATCTAAAAGAATTCTGTCAAGTAGTATTTTAACATTTTTCTCTTTCCATAAATTAAACTTTTGCGTTCAAACCTCGATATATTGATAATTAAATTAATTACAACCTTCAAATGATGCTGCATGGTACCTTTAACCAAGCCTCTATTCAAGATTCGCGGTAAAATATGTTTAAAGCACACAGAACTCAACTATTAGCAGCTTTCTGTGTCACCTTATTAGCTTAACTAATGAACATTTGAAGAAACAGTCACTTATCCTAAAATTCATGATCGCTGGGTATTTGTCAGCGATAAAAAGTAGCAGCTGGTCCTTGAACATCTGAATCTTGAATGATGCTTCTTTCTGCTTAGTAGCACCTTGCAGCTACAAACGATGTCAAGGTTTCGATCATCAACGAAAAGCTTCTTGGGAAACCTGAAAAGAATCACATTTTGAAATACTTTTAAGGCAACAGAGCAGGCAAGTGGAGATTAAATAAAAAAATATTATGCTAACACTACGAAAAGTCCGAACACGCTGGGGTGGTGAAAGGTCTTGGGAGGGATAAAGTACAGTATAAAATTCCAAAAGCTCCCTATCAAGGACCCTCTTTCGTAATTACTAAAACATTGTGAAGGAGCGAAAAACTTTAAAACGTCAGAATTCAAGATACAATTATTAATGTTTGATAATTCAAAATTTTATTAATGAAAAAGAGAATTAAAGCAAAACTTGAATTTTCAGTTTGAACTGGGGCCTGGATAAGGAGGGTAATCCACTTTCCCATCAACAATGGATGTAAACAGTGCCAACAGTGAATTTTCTTTCATTCGCTGAATGGAAGTCATCATTTTCGAATACGTCATAATTTTTAATTAAGAACCAAATTTCTCTCTCGCCATATTAATTGGTCGAAATCCGGGAATTCTGAAGATTCGGATACTAGTCCTGACGTGAGCTTGAAATCAGGACTATAGTAACTCTAAGATTACATGCAGATTAAACAAACCATGCCAGTGGTTCCCAAAGTGTGCGCCAAAGCGTCAAGGAGTAGTTTACTACCTCACAAGGGCGCCGCGAGGTCACTTGTATACTCATCACTTGTATTTAAATATATGATTTCAAAAATGTTAATGTCAGTAATTTTAAAAGGATACAAAATCCATTAAATGCCACTGCTGTATCCGCATTTACTGGTACAAAAGATAATCTCAATAGGCCTGTGATAATTCAGTATAACAAAACTTAGCATCGTGGAATTAACCTACTTTTGAGTATGATGAACATCACTAGCGATTGTTTCGATGAACATCACTAGCGATTGTTTCGATGAACATCACTAGCGATTGTTTCGATGAACATCCACTCTTAACCATACCTTGGTATGATTGTCGAAACATGAATATCCACTCATAAGTGCTCAAACTCAGATAATTTAAATCCCATTTTTTTGGCTTCTCATTAGCTCTCAATGTCACTCGACTTTGTTTGCTTCTAATGATCGCACCACACTTAAACGAGATTTTAATTGTTATTTTGTCTTCTATCGCTTCATGGAAAAATCAGAACTACCTTATAATTATAAATATTTGAATGTTTATAAAGAAAATGAATATATTTTTAGAATAAAACAACGAACGAACTTTCAGCATTGGTAAAAACAGTTTAGTTTTATGATGTCATTTAAAAGCAAACCAAGTCAAGTGACGCTGAGAGCCAATGAGAAGCAAACTCATTCCCTATAATGCACGATTCATAAATATGCATGCGTATCCACTCTTAAATGCTGAAGCTTTAGAATTTAAGGCCCTTTTGGTACTTTTTATTTGTGCGAAGTCCGGTTTCCGAAAGTTACTGTCGTTAAAAATAAACGAGTTAGTTTATTACCATGACTAGAGAAAAATTCATCAATTAGGTACACCAATCCCACTGATTATATTTACTAAAATGTGTTCAATAAACTTACATAATTGAAAATGCGTTTTCTATTTTTACCCAAGCTATACAACAGCTATTAACGATTTTACAAAAAAAAAATATTTGGAGTTATATATATGTTGCCATGCAAAAGAATTCTGGATTAACCAAAGGAGCAGGAAATACCGAGTTTGGGTTTAGACATTTGATTTTGGATACACGAATGGTCCCTCACTGGTTTAGTTTAGTTAATTAGCTATATTTATGTCCGTTTTGAAGCAACGCGTGAGTTATTTTGGGACGCACCTCGCACTTTTCAGCTGTAATCAGATGAAGGCAAAACACAAGCTTCAATTCCCCTCTTCAAATTTCCGCACCACACCAGGACGTTAGGCCCCATACGCATGATTTAACGTAGACGTTTTTACAAGAGGCCAATTATACGGAGGATCTTCAGTGGAATCTGGTTTCGAACCTTGGAGCCGAAACCTTGCCACCGTAGTCTTCGAGAAAAATTTGGAACTGTGCTATGCCTTTCATCTTAAATCGCCTTCGAGATTGAAGAAACTATTGCAGAAACTTTCAAGATATGCGTTATTAACCCTTCACCCTGGAAAAACCCTTTATAACTTGTTACGTTGAAAGCCCATAAAAATTACCGATATTCCAGAAAATCACGGTCGATTTTATTCGAAGAGGGACGCAATTGGATAATTCAAAAACCGATTTGAAGAAAAAAATTCAACACATTCAAGAAAAATTTTGTATAAAGGTCTTTCCGGTTATAAATCATCGATATTCCAAGTTGGAGTGTTGAAACTTAATTTGCTGTAATGTTATCTAGTAATTTTGATACAGACATGTCGCAAAATGCTTCATTACTGCCAATTATTAGTTAATGTCCTACAATTAGGGCTGCCATTATTTTTTAATGTTTTAATTTCAATTCGCACACCCTCCAATTTTTTTCCTTTTACTCCAAGAATCATTTAGACACCTCATTCATTCAAATCGGAGGTTTGTATCACGTGCCGCATCTCAATAGAAGCGGGAAGCCTGTGGTTGCAGGCAGTGCGCTCCATCCTCCGCCGACGACTCGCCCTCAGTCTGCTCTAGTTTCTGTCCGAGTCAAATACGAGTGCAATTATGACTTCTAATTTGAGGAGGTGATCGAAATATCTGCTTAATTGGTGGAGAGTGTCACCAAATAAACGGAAGCACACTTGCATCTAACCAGCAAGTACTATCGGTGTTATTTTATAATTTACATGTGGTTAAACTGTCCCTAAATGAAAGTGCCAATTCAGTAGCGAGTGAATGCCGGATTTTTTTGAAGAAGGCAAGGTTTCTTAAAAGAGCGGCACCTCATTGTATAGAAAAAATTATGAATATGTACTCTTATTGGTGAAATCTTCAAAAATGGAGGACAGAAACGCAGAGAGAACAAGAAAGTAAGTTTACATGAGATTTAAATAATTTGACACTTCTGACGCTAAAACATTGGAAATCATAAAAGTTGAAGAAAGAACACTGTTATTGAGTGAAAGAGAGCCATGGCGGAGGGGATGTCTTCAACTTATTACCCTAACGTCTTCTGGAGAGAAAAAAAGGATGCGCAGATAGGATTAGGGATAAAAATGTACTTAGGGAGGAAAATTTTTAACTCCAAAATTAATGGCTGTATTCGATCGATGACACATTAGTTAGTGATTAAAGAATAATTTAAAGGAAATGAACGTAGTTTTGTATCCTTTCTTTGGGATGGTAAACTGCCGCTTGTTTTAAATGAGCGAGATTAAGAAAAAAGACTACCTATCATTTCTACATATAATAATGAAGTGAAATTGGTCGGGTACCAAAATTAGAAAATTCTTCAAGAAAGAAGCGAACTATGGCTGCCTGGGGTACTCTATAGATAGAGGGTTGGGAGATAAGGCTAAAACTCTGTTCTGACACAAATAGTTCCAACACTGGTCGTATCAACAGTGCCGTTACATTTCTAAAGCAGTATGCAAAAGGAGAGATGGCATATTTCCCATCTAGGTATTGGATACACGAAAAAGTGCTACGAAGTGTTTTCGTATCTGAAGTGCCTGGTTGTTCAGATATTCTTTTCTTCAGAAAAGAGTCGGAGCCAAGCGCGATTAGACGGAACTGATGGATTGATTCTTTGTCAGTAAAAGTGTCGAAGCAAGTAGGATGAATGCTAATAAGAGGTTAGAGGGTTGTGATCTCTCCACCAGTTTTCATTCAGCTTATCGTATACATCCACTGGCGCACTCTATACGCCATACTTGTCTGCAATGGGTTAATCAAACTGGATGCGGCACGGGTTAACCTTTATATATTGAAGAAATATTTAGTATACTTACATATTATGGTAGAAGCAAAAAATATCAGTGTGCGCTTAAAAAGTGTTAAGTAAACTTTTCGCCATTGTAATAAGATCCATCCTAGTACTACATATGCAGGGTGGTAATAAATTATTTGATCAATTTTAAAGAAGATAATACAAAAAGACCTATAATGTAGCAACTTCGTTTTTTAAATCAGAGTAATCAAAGTTTTTCTCGGATAGGTAACGCGCCATTACGGCCCACCAAATCTGCACAGTACAATACGAGTGTCAAAATGGCTGCCGTACATTAGAAGTCACGCAAGATCAAGAAAGCAAATTAATTGTAACATTTCAAAGAATTATTCAGTTAGAATATCGAAATTGTCAGTCTCCAAGTAAAAACTTCAATAAGCTTTGGCATAAGAAATTAAAGGCAATAGGAAATGTGCGTCAATGAAGGAGACTCACTACTTAATTGCTCACACCAACGCTTAATGGTGTTCTTACTTGGAGACTGATAATCTAGATAATCGAACTGAATAATTCTTTGAACTAGTACAATTGATTTGCCTCTGGAACCAGAGACGTTCCAGTCGTGTCTTCATACACGATAGCCATTTTTGACACTTGCGTTGTATTGGGCATATTTAACGTGCCGTAACGGAATGTTATTTATGTGAAAAACATTTTGAAATAATCTCATTTAAAAAATATCGAAGTTGCTACATTATATGGCATTTTTATTAATATTCGAAATGGGTCCAATAATTTACGACCACCTTATATTTTATAATCATATCCCAGAAATATTGGAACATGAATTGACGCGTTGAGTGCATCTGCTGACAGTTTTCGCTGAACTGAGATAGACATTCTACTGAAATAGGTTTGATTACGGCGGAATATCCTCGAATTCGATAAGCCGTACTGTAATAAAATGTATTCTTTGAATTTCACAGCTTTATTATACTAGACTGCCCGACTAATGCATCCCCTGTCATATAGATTATTTTCACTGTGTATAAAATATGATGCCTAGCTCAGTTTAGCAACAATTGTAGGTTGGTCCACTTTGCTGTTACAAAGGTTGAGAGGTAAAATCTGAATGTTCCACATAGGTGCAGGTTGGATTAAAAGTGGAAACCGTGTTCCTTCATGTTACGATAATTGAACATATCAGATAGTGTTATGCCGAAGACGCTACACGGAAGGCGGATATATTACGATGTCTTACTTCATGAAGTCCATCTATGTGGACTTCATTCGATTTCCTTCGCGCTAACTTTCAAGAAACCAGAATTACGAATCATCCAACGACAGAAGTCGACAACTCGGTATTCAATTTAACTAGGAGATCAGATATTTTGGATAATTTAACACGTTCGCTGCTATGATTCGTGTGCGATTTGGACTTTCAACTTAATTAGATGACCGTCTTAACTGAGGTAGAGAAGAAATCATAATTAGATGTTAATCGCAGGCGTTTGTGAAGTGGCGTCAGCGGCGGCCAACATGTTAGCACTTTCGCTTCCATGCCCTAAACCCGAGACTCGAACCCTCTAATTAGACGACTCGTCTACTTTCTCTTAACTACAGTAGATAACTGTAATCTAATTAGACAGTAACTTTGTATCGTATTTGATTCATACGGCATTTAACATGTTAAAAACTGATAACACTGTAGTCATGAAAGCTCAGTTTGAGTAATCATAGCAAGTTTAACACTTTGCAGCAGTCTTGTGTCGAGTCACACTAGACATTCTGAATTATGCATCTTTCACACATGCTCGTTGGGTAGCGCTTATTATAAAAACCATACAATAGAAAAAACGGATTAATTTTTAGGAATTAAAACCAGATAATTACAATATATTTCAGCTTCCTGAAACGGTAAATACATCATTACACTCCCTCGTGAACAATTATGCATCTTGTTAAACAATTATGCATCGCATTCAACAGATAAAATTATGCATACAACTAAGTTTGAAACATACCTCTTCATTTTGAATCGTGGTTAGATGAGGACGCCCCCCGAGCCGGTGGTAACCTCCAAATTTTAACACCAAACAAGCGGGAGAGCGTTTCATGCACGGCCTATTGGACATCCATCAGCCTTCCTGGCACGATTGATCTTCGTTGGAATTGGCTCTCGTACCCGGACCTCAGGCACGAGCACACCTGCAGAAGTTGCAGACCGTATTTAAATAATTTGACAGAGCAGTTTGAAAAAACATTTTATAAGAGCATTAAACAATTTTAATTATTCTATGAATTTTTTTAAGTTAAATTAATTATAGATACAGTGAAGTCCCGTTATGACGTACCCTCAACGGGCAGATCCAGAATTTCTCTAAACCCGGTGGTTCACTATATACAATTTTTCAAATATTGGCTACAAGATTTGCTATCATTCTTAAATTCATTTCAGAGTTGAACAAATTAATTACACATGGGCTATAGTAAATTAAAATAAATGCTTGTTCTTGGAGAATTATAAAGTGAAATTAATTGCACTTGCATTTATTTCTTTAAAATATGAAAAATAGGGATTTGTTATTAACGCACAAATTAAAGCATATTACAATAAATTTCTATCGTATTACGTTTAAAACAAGAAAACTAAGTTAACTTTAAAGTAAAAATAAAATCGGAGAAATAAACTTTTCGGCTTTATTTATTTTACTAAAAAATATAGTTAAAAAAGCACTAATTTTTTTACGCGAGTATGAAATATTTTGGAAATACAGTAAAATATCAAAAAATAAATTCACTTTCTTATTACTTAAACGTTACGTTTTGAATATCTGAAATGATGCACAATATTATTTACCGGCCACTTCTGTCTTCATTATCTGTACTCGTATACACAATATTGTTCAACACAACACCGTTCCTAATTATCTACAATGATGCACATCATTCAACGATTCGCCCTTGTTTTAAACAATCACATCGACACAAATATTCATTTTACACAATAACACTTCTACTCTATCGTTATTACTAAATTATGTTCTAGTTGTTCACTGAAACAGACGTTCACATATTAAAACTATATACTGCAGAGAGAGACAAAATAAACCGATATGGAGCCCCTACCTCGAGTAGATTGATGGCGTAGGCATTCCTACCGACAACGCCTGTCAGGTTTCCTAACCATCGTTTTAGGTTCCTCTTAGTCTAAAAGGACCCAGTTCACCAATAGAATATAAAAACTAAATAAAGACTGCCAAGACACAACGCCATCAATGTATCTACTGAAATTTTATTATAAAAGTAATCTTAAATAGTAAGGAAATACAAAGTGTTGCCATTCGAAGACCAAACAGCCGTAAAAACCACTTACAAATAATAGGTTCAAATTGACGGACGCCCCGGTGGCACAATGGCAAATGATCGGAATCCTTACACTGTATCTCAGTTTCTATTGAATATAAATGCACCAATTTTTTTATATAATACACATGTGGATAATAACACAATTATGTTACTTAAAATTTAAAAAATATATAATGACACAGAAGAATGTTTTGTGATAGTCGCTTTATACTAGTAGTGGCTCAACTTACCCCGCAGTCGGGGCAGGTTGGCCCAAGCGTCTTGGTGTCAGTTTCAGGGGTTTTAAATTAATACTGGTAGTTAATATAATCAAATTTTACTTTGGAGAATTCTTCTTGAAGGTACACTAATAGTGTAAAATAAAAAAAAAATTGAAAAATTTTGAATTCCCTTTTCTAAAAAACATCTTAGAAGGAAAAACGGCCCAACTAGCCCGGGTCTACCCTACTAGATAAAAAGAAAACCAGAACACCTTGCTTGAGTGGTTGGGAGCTAGGAAGCTACTAGAGATTTCACAGCTTTCTCATAAAACACGCACTTACGCGTCTATTCTCGTACTCCGGTTGGGTTGGGAGCGTTTCGCCTTTCGACCACGGGACGTTAATGGGTTTTTCTCGACCGAAAGAAGGGGTCTGATTCTCGTACCTCGGTCGTTTCGAACATCTCGCTTTACGCTAGGAAGTGACGTATTTCTGCTGCACGCGCAGCAAATCAAGCGATCGTCATGCGATATTTTTGTTTACGGTTTCAGATTCAGTTCGAGTTTTGAATCGCCAAAGGAACTATGGCGAAGCGTACATTTGCTTCCCAATTCGAAATTATGTTGGATTATTTTGAAAAATATCCACAAATTTTAAGTGGGAAAGTTGATCGCATCTTTTCAAAAGACACTAATTGTAAGAGGTGGGAAGATTTAACTTCTGCTCTTATAAGATGCATTTTAATGCATCTTTCTTGCGTTCATAAGTCCCTTGTTTAGGGGGGGGGGTTAAACCATTTATCTTTTACAAAATATACATTTATAATAATATTATACATTTAAAGAACATAAATTGCAGTCTTTTTTAAAATATATTGATGTAATTTTACCAATTTTCTAGAGAGAGGAAAATTAGTAAACTTTTTAACATGCCAATTATTTTAACATGAATAAATCTTATAAATTAATGTTACAAACCATTTGTTTCTTTTTCCAATTACATAAGAAAATAAAGCATGAAAAAAATTATTAAATTCAGCAAGTTTTCACAACATTAAAAAATTACATCTTTATCAAGGAACAAGAAAAATTCTTTTATTGTCAGATTTTGCAATTACTTTGCAAATATCTGAGAAATTTCTTTGAATTAAAACCCAAGTAAAAAAAATTGTAATGATATATACGGAATGAGAAAAGTCATTCCACTCTCAATGTTAAAAAAATGTTAAAATGTTACCCTAATTTAATTTAATAATTTAATTTCATAAGAAAATATTAAGTAATTAAATCTTTAAATGTAATTGATCTTAGCTAATTATCAACTATCATTATTGACTATCTTGATGGAGTAGCAAACGATTTAAATACTTTTAAAGATTTAATTACTTTAGATTGTCGTATTAAATTATTAGATTAAATTATTTAAATTCGATAAAAGATTTAACAACTTTTTAAAAATCTAAAGTAATTGATAAATTCTTCTTCAGTTTGGTCAACTGGATTACATTTATCCCGATAAACCCTTTCAAAACACAATTAACGTCTTAGCGAATAGTGTTGAGAAATTCGAATCCTTTTTTCGAAGGAGCGAGATCCCAACCGGTTGGAAAAACGGTTTCGAGAATCGCACTTGTCGTTAACGGGCGGAAAAAGTGACGTCTCCCAACCCAACCGGGGTACCAAACTAGACCCGTTAGACACAGAAATTACGCGGATCATTACATCTCACAGATTAGATGCGCCCGACGGAAGGTTATAATTAGAGAAAAAACTGCAAGGTAACGAAATTGGTATCATAGGAAAGTTAATTTTTTTATTTAGTACAGAAATCATTTTTTGGGTATATTATTTTCCGAACTTATAAAAGAAAAACGCCAAAGTTACTTATTCTTTAATTAATAGAGATTAAAAAAATGGCTTCGAAGTACACACTCCGCCAAGAGCTGAATAGTATGTTTCTGCAAAATTTCACAGTGATACGTCCAGCGGTCTGTCCTAGCGTTTTCAAAAGCACACACATTCCTCTTTCTTATTAATAGAGATATATAAATATCCTACAGATGTTTTGAAATAAATTTTGAGACATCAGGGCTTGATGAATTGCCTCAATACTTATCGACAAAAAATTGAAAATTATGTTTAATATTCTTAGTTACGTAGGAAAAATTCGAAACCTTATTTTTCGCTTTTTGCAAAAATTTAAAAAAATTTGAACCTCAGCGTTTTTTTTTCCTGTGCCCTTCATTTGATCCTCATGATATATAAAAATGTGAAAGTTGAAATACGCGAAGCTAAAGGTTCTAAGACTGGATTATTATTAGCGTCCGATACAATATTGTTACAAAAGTCTTTCTGTGGGTGTATGGTGTAAGCAGTCCAACACGCAGAATAATGGAGAATAAAGGTTCATTCACGAATGTGCAGGAAAACACGTAGCACAGGTAACAGGAAACAATAGATATTGCACAGATTAACAAAGTAAACAGACGACAATTCACAGGTAATAACAGATCCGCATTTTGAGATTTAGATAGCACAAACAGTCAGCAAATCACAAATAACGACAATAGCAGTACTTTCAATCGCGCTCAGCTCACCGGCTTCTAGCTCGTACTGCAGACGAAACTCCAAAGTCGTTCCAGTGGATCAACTACACTTATTCAATATCGCTCGGCGTCTAACAGCTTACTATCTCGCACAGCGGATAGAACTCCAAAGACGTTCGCGCTCCAAAGCTATCCCGGTCGATCAACTTTTTCCCTCTCATCCAAGCGCTCTCATTATATAGTCTCTCCCAGCAGGCCGTGAAGTGACATGGAATTATCTAGTATATTCAAGCGTATCTCCTCACCTAAAAGAGATATCGAGAAGATTCCAGCACCTTTGAGATTCAATATCTCATCGCCAAAGTCGCCACGTTAGTGGCCAAGGTGAGGGGTCCAGACGTGGCTGGTGCCCGTCATCCCATACTTACCCCTGTAAAATCGTCTTCCCAACTATAAGCATCACATTGCTGGGAAGCGACTTTCCATGTTTGTAACAATATGTATCGTATACAGTACAGAAGAAAGGGTACTGAAGTTTGTCTCTCGGATTCAATAAACCACAGTATAAAGCGGGCATGGAAGTTCAACATACAGAAGCTTCTATCTCCAAAATGAAATCGTAAAAATAGCCGTTTGCGATGTGTTGTGTAAAGCCTATCAATCGATTACTGAGACTCGAATACAGAACAAGTATAATATGAGTTTCAAAACTTTTTGAATTTCTAGCAATACATTTCTCAAATATCTTCTTATTTGATATAAAATGTATAATACTGTTTTGTTTCTCAATTCCTGTGAAAATTGTCCGACTCTTCAATAATCCTGCTTCTTTATGCATTTTTTTCTACGGTGAAATGCATATTGTCTAAGTTGACTTCTCCTTTACCATTGACAGTAAAAAAGTTTATGTAAGTTCTGTCCTTCGTCTAAAATTGTTCCATTGAATATTTTTACATTGCATTTATCATATTATTGTTGATTCTGTATTATTGATGCAATGAATAAAATATTTCTTTTTTCTGCGATATTATTTTTTCTTCAGATTCTTTTTGTCCTCATTCATTGAAAAAAGTTTGGTCATCTTAATGTTAGACTAATATCTTCAATTAACTGCTTTTGTGACACCTATTCGGAAAGAAAATATATCACCGTAGTTGTTTATTAAAAACGGAGAAAAAAACTAAGCAAATCAAAGAAGTCAATTGAATACTAAAAGTTGTAAAGGATGTAAGAGCAGAAAAAGAAAAAATCAATCATTGATTTTTAATAATATAATTTATTAATACGGTAAAGTTGAAAAGCGCCAACTAGTCCTCTGTGTAGTTTAAAACAGCTTGTGAAAAGCTCGCTAGTGTGACGTCTTCAACTAGTTGACCGAAGAACTTGTTACGATTTTATAACATTCTCACTTTTGGCACTTAAAATATTCATCACTTTTAGTCCTCAATTCATGCTAATTTAAAACTCGTCAAATGAGCCACACCTAATTTTTTCTAATAGTTTTAATCCACCGCGCATTTTGAGCGAACGAAGTCCGTCGTGACGTCACAGAACACAGTTCTACGATAAGATAACATGCAGTTAGTTGACATGCATAGTTACGTTTCTCATGCGAATGTCACTTCAATCTACTAACATATTATTCATGGCGTTATTTTAATGACCATAAATATTTAAAGCTTCATTTTCCTGAGGTTTTCTAAAGACAATTCGATATTTTATATGAAATCATCGGAAATTTTCTCTCCCAGAGTTTTGAATTTATATACGTAAACATAGAAACACAAATCATTTCACATTTTTTGCTCTCCCTGCTGACCGATTTGGTCCAACATTTGACACAGATCCAAAATGTTTTTCATCAAGACTTCTCACGGAATTCCATCTATCAGTGGCGGACGACTGGGTTTGAAAATATTGATATCTTGGAAACAATAAGTGTCTATTTGCACTACAACGCTATTATTTCATTAATACCTATATATGCAAACAGATAAAAATTCGAAAAAAATTAAGATTTCAAACCTATATTTGCGTATATAACTGTTTCAATATAGAGACTGCCCACAAAGACCCTAGAACCCTTCCTCCCCTTAACATCAAAACGGCGCAAACTTTAGTCGTAAATGTGTTAGGCTAGATACAGTAAAGCAGATCTGCGCTACGCAGTGAGATCACTTACGATGTTATCTAGCGAAAAAAATTCGAAGTAAGCAATTTTCATTCCAAGACGGTATGCCATAATGGAGAAAAGAAAATTTCAAATTAAAAAGCATCATGGATTTTGAAAGACATATTCTACACTTAAAGAATTAAGAAAAAAGCAAAAAAACTATCATTTATTTGGTGAGAATTTTCAAAACTCTGTGGTTACGAAACATGGAAGAATGGAGCTTTTGTCTGTCCATAACGGGCATCTAGACTGCAATTCATATTTTGAATACTGTGCCGATAAACCCTTGTTACTGAATACTCTGCTCCACACATTAACTGACGAGCATACTTTATATCTGCGTTCGTCAGTGCATCAACGCTCTATCGTCCAGGCCTGTTTTGCACGTCTTTATCCGAAAAAAATGCCTTATCTGTCTATACCATACTTGCAAGGATAGATGTCGTTAAAATACAGAATACGAAACTTCCTTTTACCATCTTGAGAAAACTTTAATACGATTCACTTTAAAACTTCTAACCGAATTCAGAACAATAAATCACAGTCATAAACAGAAATGACCAAAATTATTGTTACATTTCGGAGTCACCTTCCATACTCATCAACGAATGATTCTGGTACCTGTTTTATCAAACATGCGAAAATTTATCTTCTCATCTTTTATAAGGAATTTAACTCTTCTATTTTCCGTATAATTGAATCGCTTTAATGATCGAATCTCTTTTGAAATATATGCAAGACTACACGGTTCAGTAAAATTACGGAAAAGTTTGAAAGCTTATAAACACAAAATACAAATTTTCAAAAAAATAAAGGTTTATGTTTGTTTTTCCCTACAATTTCATGTAATGATTTTTCTACATTCCATGAATATTTATAAAGATAAATATATTCCAAAATATTCGCAAAATCTTATGATATAATATCTTTATTTCATACCTGGGGGCATGTATATCTCTAAATTAATCTCCAATAGTTATTGTTGTATATTACGCCAGTGTCGAAATTATTATTTTTGTCTGAGGATGGCTGAGGACTTAAAAATTTTGCATCGTTGTGACGTGTCCAAATTTTGGAAAACAGTAATCACTAATGTCAACTACGAAAGTTATGGAATATCAAACCTCGTGGCTTATGGAGGCGGCTGCAGCACCTCCCGGCATTCACCACTGAGCTACGCTAATTAGTATTGTTAACTTTGCACTAAATGATTTCCTTAATGGCTTAAATGGTCTTAACTATTGCCAACGAAAAGTATGTTAAAACTTTTTTTTAAATTCCAATTTTTCAAACACTTTACTATCGAGGAAAGTGAAAGAAAACAGCATTTTTTGAATTTCCATTAGTAAAAAAATTTTAATTGGAAATTTGCTTTCAATAGAAACAACGAAAAAAACATAGAAAATTATAAGCCATTCCTGAAATTTTGAGTTCTTATTTTAATGCTGTCATTCCTTCAGAGAAGAATTCAAATGAAAAATTTAAAATGGAATATAAAATTATTTGGAGTACAGAAAAACTTCCCTAAGTAGTCACCCCTCTCAACGGCTCTATTTGTTTCACAGGGGCCATAGACATACTGTTAAAATATATTCAAGGTCGGACACTCAATCTAGTCTGTCCACCGAAAATGGTCGCCCATTCAACTTCAAAGAAACACCTTGTTTTGTACTCTCTGACCTTGTACCTCTTATTAAGAAAAAAACAGGAAAGAAAAAAACATACGCTCAAGAAATAACACCAAAAATCAGATCGAACTTAATCACTCCTTTCCTAAAGTGAAAATGAAGGTGAACATCGGCTTCTACCGCGCTCGGTTTTTTGTGACTGCTTTGGACAGTCGCTGCTTTGGTCTCTGACAATGAAGTTGCTGATATGGGTTGCAACAATCATTTAAAAATTATTATTCAGTCCGACAGACGTAGGGGGAAATAGATATTATTATTGATTCCTCAAAAATTGCGGACGAAACGATTAGGGTTTTTATTTTTCAATTGGAAGATTGTAATCTCCGTAAAAGCTGAATCTTATCAAACACCAATTATATCTATTTCCAGAGAAAATTAGATATGTTTGAATAAATGTTTCAATACGTAATTTTAACTTTGAAAACCCTTTATTGCAGCCATATCTCTGAGCCACCAATATTCCATACAAGGGAGAGGGAGCTGCTGTATAGAGGTTTCACTGTATTATATCTTTTTTTATTTATTTAGAAATGTGGCATTTTACTGTTGAATTGTTTAGTAAGTAATGCTTGAACGGATTTGCATTAGAATCATTCAAATCTGTATTCATTCACCAAA
Organism: Araneus ventricosus; assembly: GCA_013235015.1. Lineage (NCBI taxonomy): Eukaryota > Metazoa > Arthropoda > Arachnida > Araneae > Araneidae > Araneus > Araneus ventricosus. Next base: position 193,775 of record BGPR01001672.1, on the reverse strand, counting down.
GATAGTTTTCAACTGTGCATAGGCGTGTTTATTAAATTATTACCACTATTTTAAAACCACTTTTTTTATATAAAATTTTTCAAACTCTCATAATCAAAACATATGATTAAATTATTCATTCTCTTCATTTAGAATCTTTCAATATATACATTAATTTTCCAAATATAGGTTTGAAATGCGCTAGACCTTATTACTATTTTACCACCATTTTCAAACCCAATTTTTCTATATAAAATTTTTTCGTTTAAGAACAGCGGCGCCTCCCGAATTGTTCATATTTTCTTTAATTTAAAGTTTGGAATTTTATATCCAGGCTGGTAAACAAAAATTAAGGTTGAAGTTATTACTTGAGGGATCCAGGAAAAATACGAAGAGATTCTATCTTGCCCTGATTTTTACGTTAAATTTCCATCCGTTATATTAATGGATGTAGTTTTATGATATGTATTTCTAAACGGTTAAGGCGATAATATTCCTCTGGATTATCCATTTCAAATATTGAACTGGGAAAAAACTATGTTAAAATTAGACAAAGAAAGCTGTAAGGAAACTAAATTGGAATCATAGAAAAGAAAACATTTTATTTAGTATAGGAATCATTTTTGGTTATAATATTTTCAGAAATCATCAAAGAAAAATTCCAAATGTGCATAATCTTACGTTAATGAATATTAAAAAATGGCCTCGAAGTATACATTGCCCCACCACCTTTATAATATGTCTGAGAAAAATTTCATAGTTCTATGTCCAGCGGTCTGCGCCTGCGAGATCTGTGTGTGTGTGTGAAACGCACACACATTCTTCTTTCCGATTAGTAGAGATATATAAATATGCAACATGTTGCTTTTTTAACTAAATTTTTGAGACATCATGGTTTGCTGCATTGCCTCAATACTTAGCTAAAATAAAAAGAAAATTATATTTAATAGCGTTAATTACATGCCAAGAACGAGAAACCTTATTTTTCGTTCCCTGCAAACTTTTAAAAATTTGAACCTTATCGTTTTTCCCATGGACCCTTCATTTGTTGCGGACGAATTATGAAAACGTGAAAGTTGTAAAACGCGAATATCATAGGGGCCATATTATTTTGTGTGGAAGTGGTCACTTGCAAACCGACAAGCTGAAACCAGGCCAGTGCGCCACACTTGAGAAAAGCTTTTAATATCAGAAAAAACCATATTTTGTATGTATTTGAATCAATTTATTATAGGAAGCAATTTTAAATCTAAAAACGCGGTAGCGTTCTCTCTCGCCTATAAAAGTTTATTCTTAATGTCAAATTAAAAATTGAAATTTTCTAAAAAAATCTACCATTTGATCTGCATATATATGATTTTGCACGTATGAAAGTTATTTGTTAAAAATCATAAGATTACATTTGACTTCATATTGGATTATTTTGTTTTTTAAACAAGAAACGGAGGCTGGGGAGACATAGGAAGTACCTTATCTTGATAAATTCAGGGCTGATTTTTAAACGAATATGTATGTTTGATCGATAATGTTGCAGGTGTTCGAATAAAGCCCCATTATTCGTATGACTGCAGTATTAGAGTTGTCCATGGTGGTGAATTGGATGTGACAGTTTTGATGACCGCCAACTTGGCTAAATTAAAATTTGTTTCGGTGGACAGCGACAAGTTTCCGATATCCGAGAGTCAATTAAAAGCTGTACTCCTAGATCCTCTCTTTGAAGTAAATTGTAGGAAAGAAGTTTAATTTTTAGATAGTATGAATGTCAAAGAAAATTTAGTAGAATAGTGGATTGAAGTGGAAAATCTACTATCTACTACCAAATTGAACCTCTAATTTTTATTAGTTTTTTGTGTGAATTTTAAGTCTCACCTATTTTTTCTTGTGTGTCATCCATAATATTCAGTCAATTCAGTTTTTATGAATATTCATTCTCCACCATTTAACGTCAAAATATGAGTTAGATTGATTATAAATTACTCCATAATGAATTCAGTAAATAGTTTTAAGTGTTTATATGTGATATACCATAAAATAGAAGATATTTTTGCTGAAAAAGAGTCAAACTGTGGTAATTTGACGGTTAACTGTATTCTGAAGGAGTATACAGTAGTTTCTAATCAATTCAAAGATATTATCTTCAAATCATTCGTTACTATGATAGGAAGCCGAAACACATTTTCGAATTACCCTATAGTCTCTTTGGTAATTGGGAACAAAGCGGGATAAATTAAGAAATGCCCTTTAATTGAGGTTGTTTAATTAGTAAGTTTTTTTGGAAAAGAGGAGTTGTTTAATTATCCTTGAAAAATATAGACCTCTTCTCCATCGCATTCTATCAATTTAACCCTTTTAGCGCCCAGCGTCCTATTTATAGGATTGTCACATTTACAGGCCATTTTACTTCCGTGCCTCAACCGAATGCATACCATTGTTTCTATTTTGCTTTTTAAATGAAGTCTATAGGTATTACAAAACTGCTAAATAGTTTTCAAAAGGCATATACCACTAGTTAGCCAGCTTTTGTAGTCAAAAATTCGTCATTTTGATTTTTTTAAAACTTTTTCCTTGATTTGATTTTTGGTTGAACGCAAGGAATTAGAAGATTATATTTATTTTTTAATATTTAACTATACTTTAAAAATCTTTAAAATTTAGGTATAAGAAAGTTTTAAAAAAATATTTTCTTCCGATTTTTTTGCTTTTTTTCTACAAAATTAAAAAAGAAAACACAATAAAATGATGATAATGATATATATGATATGGTAATATAGCGACCAATGAAATATTCATCTTTAAAACTATTTCATTTCAACCGAATTCTTTTTTCGTTCTAAATTTTTTAACAAATAAAATATGGGGAAATAAATTTAAAAATAATATTATGTAAAGAGATGCTACAATAGGGATGGGAAAAACTTACAGGTTATAACCGAAAACAATTGACAGAGGTTAGTTTTGTTTCGATTAACAGGTGACTGTTTCGGTTATGGAAAGAGATAAATTGATGAAATTAGGTGAGTTACCCATTTTTATTAATGATTAAATTTTTTATTAGTTACCAACTTCAGACAAGTAATAAATAACTACTTGGCTGAAATTGACAAACTTTCACATTTACATCAAAGGGAGGAGGTCCTCTTTAGACATCGCATGATGAGGAAGTAGTCCGATGGAACTTAAAAGCTCCAAACGAACCGAGACTTCACCTTCAGCAGCCTTTGCTTCTCAGATCGAGCGATCGTTTTGTTTTTCTGAGGGCAGAGTAAAACCTATGAGCCCAAACTCTCATTTATAGCCCAAAAATATTTATCTTTGGTTGGAAATTCTGTAGCAATATCCAAATTACTGGTATCATCTTTGAATGATATCGTTTCATCATTGGAAAGCCATGAATAGAAAAGGTCAGTTTTAAATTTTCAGAATATTTTTGGGGATGTCAATCAAATCACACAGAGGCGCAATCAATTTTGGCCTCTCTTTATAAGCGATATTCGTTTGTGGAACTCCACGAAAAAGAGAATGGGAGATCACTCATTGTTTATTTAAGGCCAGAGGTTTTAAAGTATATAGGCCGACGAGAAAAAGAATCTTTTCAATAACGACGAGCCTAAAAGATAAAGAAAACAATAATACAAGCATTATACAAGAGGTTCTGATATAGAAATAAACAAAATACCGTGACTTACTGAAAAATTTAAAACTCAAGGCCTTAAAATTCAGAAGTCAATGAAAACCAGTAAATTCCCATGTTGGACGTGTCATGAAACATCAAATTGTGGATGCAAAGTTTTCAGTCCAGGCATATATTCAAATCTAAAGCATTAAAAATAAATAATTCCTCAAGAAAGGACACAAAATCATTGTTTGTAATATTAGCGTGATATATTTAAAGAATAAAACACTGAATTTAAAATTTTGCGAAACTGCACTCTAGGGTCATTTCCCCTCCCCCCTTTTTCAATATTTGCAAACTCGAATAAAATGAAACACAAAACGACGAATTTTCCCTCGCAGCACCCCCGTCGACAAATGAAAAACACAATTAATTCATATTTAAAGAAAGAAACATTGTAATTTCTGATTAATACGCGGCTCAATAAAGCTCATAACATTACGAAAGTTTATAAACTGTCCAGACAAATAACTAACATAATTAATTCAATGCCGAATTCCAAGATCTTAATGGCAAGACAAAGGTGAATTTTCTTAAGAAGTTCTTTAAAAAAGAAAAGATGCTGAGTTTAATTAGGAAGAGGATATATTTTTTATAATTCCATAGGGAGAAGAAGAAAAAAAATCGCGCGATTTTAGCAGGTTTGTTCTGCTTCCTTCCCTGTGCTATTAAAGCTTTTTATTAAGGTGTTAATGAGAATAAAAAAAAAATATACCTGCTTTGATTTTTTTCTCCTCTAGGTGTTAATTAGTAACGTTAAAAATCCATCTGACACAGGAAAGAGGAAAAACTTTTTTTAATATTGATTTGGTTCGCCACACAAAAAGATAAACACTTTGAGGAAAAAGATAAACACTTGGCTAAGAAGACGATTCATAAATGAGTTTATTCTGTGTAGTTCCTAATTTGTTTTTCGCAAATTTATCCGCTTTTACTTTTTCGTATACGAAATATACAAAGAGAAAGTATTGTAATCCACAAAAAAATTCGACTTCGAGAAATTTTAATGAATCTCCCCTTTTCAGATCTCCCTGAATCTAAAAAATAACATTTTTGTCTGTTAATACAATAACTCAGAAACACAGAGAGCAAGACGAATGAAATTTATTAAGTGATTATTAAATTAATATTGCTTGTGAATATCGAATTTTCGACCAAATCCGTGAAAGAGTAGATTCTCTATTTATTTGTCTTTTCCTGTGTATCGGAACAAGATTACTCAAAAACGAGTAAAGTTAGACAAGTGAAATTTGGTATGTGGTTATTACACCGCAATTCTGTATCTGTGTCAAATTCCGGTAAATTTTCTCTTTGGAATAAGATACTTTTCCAAAATGCATAATCGATTGTCTACACCAGGGGTCGGCAACCTATTGAAACGGAAGAGCCAAAAGTTACAATTTACAAAATTTCCCCGTTTTTAAAGAGCCACTAAAAATTTTTGTTTCAATATTATAGTATTTGCTTATATATATTTGATTTTTGATTTAAAATAAACAGCTTTAAATACGGAATAATATTTATTCATATGAAAACACAAATATAGATAGTTACATCAATGGGAGCATTGGCTTTGCATGCCTTTTGAAAGTTTGATTAAATCTGGCTTATAAATTGTTGTTTTAAGTTTCAAGCACGTCTCTAGATTTTTATTTGTTAATTGACTTCTAACTGTAATTTTTATTATATTCATGCAAGAGAACGCTTGCTCGCACGAATATGTCGACCCGAAGATCGTCAGCACTCCATATGCCAACTTCTTAACCTCACTGTAGCATTCTGGAAGACTATTCCATGCGCCGAATATGAGGGCCTCAACTCGCAGAATTTCTTTTAGAGCTGTCCACTTGTGCTGCGAGATGTGCATGCATTTCTGGACCTCCAACTCTTCCAACTTGCTCTTGAGTTCTGTGAACTTGCCACTCCAAAAGTCTTGGATTTTCAAATCTAGCAATTGCATTTGAAGCGATCCAGCATCAATTCCAAATGGCTCAATGTTGATCTCATTTGTATTTGTGTTGAGAGGATTTACTATGAACGCGAGAGTACTTTTGTTTGTTTTGAGTTGCTCGAAGCTCACAGCGAATCCATCCTTCATGTTTTTTAAAGCTATGCTGAAGTAATTCGCTTCAATAGTTGCATTGGTCTCATTGCGATATTGCTTCAGATTTTTAAAATGAAGAAATTTACCGCTCTCCACGTCTTCAACAAAAAGAAGTGATTTTTTTTCGGAACAAACTACTTTTTCAAGCAAGGCGTAGGCTGGGTTGCCCTTTCCTTGCAGTTTTAGATTTAGTTCATTTAGCTTCATTGTGGTATCTACCATGAAGTTGAATTTTTGCAGCCATTTGTCTTCTTCCAATTCGGGATAGTCAATGCTTTTTTCATTGAGGAATGTTTTTATTTCACTCAAGCACAAAGCAAAACGTTGCAATACGTTACCTCTGAAAAGCCATCGCACTTTATTCTGCAGAAGAAGGTCAGAAAACTGGCTATCTGTTTCTTCAAGGAAATCTTTAAACTGGCGATGGTAAGAATGCTTTTGCCAAGATGCTGTTAATAATCTTAATTACCAAGTTCATGCCATCAACTATTTTGGCCGAAAATGTTTGGGCACAAAGCGCTTCTTGATGAATTATGCAGTGAAACGTTAGAATTTCATGGTTTATTTTTTTCTAAAGAATTGATGTTACCCCTCTATGTATTCCTGTCATACTTCTGACTCCATCAGTTGCTATAGAAACGATTTTATTTATATCGATTCCATTGTCTTCCAGGTATTTTTGCACAGCATTTGCTATATCTTCTCCACGAGTTTGCCCTGAGAGCGGTAGCAATCCTAGCAGTTCTTCTTTTGGACCTTGGGACGACATACACCTGACGAAAAGGGTAACTTATGCCGTGTCTTTTATATCGAAAGACTCATCTATAGCAAGTGATAAGGCAAAAGCCAAATGAATGTCTTCCACTTACATATGTGTTACATTTGAAAACATTTTAGCAGTTCTATCTTGTACTGTTTTAGCAGATAATGGCAAATCTTTGATTTTTTTTCCATGATTTCTGCTTTGTTTTTAAAATCACGAAACAGTTCTTCAGATGCACGTATAAAACAATCTTTGACGTACTCACCATCTGTGAATGGTTTTTCCTCTTTTTGAAATTTCTAATGATATTGCAAAGCTTGCTAGATTTACATTATTGGAAGATTGTGCCAGTTACTTAGCATGAAACTTGACTGTTTTTTTTGGAGCTCTTCAACAGCTTTTTTCGTTCGTCACCGGTTGGATATTTACCAGCAAACTGGGTATGTTTTGTAGTGAAGTGTCTCTCCAAATTTGACTTCTTATTGTGTGCGAGTTTTTCGTGGCAAATGAGTCGGAAAAATGGAATGAAAGTCGGAAGGCCATCTGTGTTGCATATGAATGCAAACGACTCCGTCCAATCCTGATTGAATTCTCGGTTTTCTTCTTCAGTTCTTCCCTTTTTTTACCAGATGCCATGTTGGCGGCGGAGCTGAAAAAAATGATTTTTTTAAAATTTTACTTAGCTATCTAAAACGGCAAACAATTTATTTACCATTATTACTTCGTTAACACGATCCTCATATATGTAATCCAATTCTGTTACTGATTTTATTATATTATACGCGTACATACCTTTGAGAAGATAATTCGCTTCTAAATCGTATTCTTCTTGAAACAAGACGCAAGAACCGCAAGCGATTAAATTAACACACATGCAACGTAACGTCGACCGCGCTATCCGAGGATGACTGACTGACAACACGTCTAGAGTCTAGACGTGTTGTCTAGACTCTAGACGGTGGCTGTTTGGGTGAGACGGAAATGGAATGCAGTTGGCTGAAAGATAAACATGGTCACGGAGTCTCATCTCTAAGAACAAAACAATAGTTCAAATTTATCTCATTACGGTCATGTTAAGCGTAGCGATTTGTAATTAACGATTATGAAAATAGAAGCTATTGAGAAATTACGTACTTAAAAATATGTTTTCCTATTTTTTAAGGGTTTTGATAATAAATTATTAATTTTTTCGTATGGAACTGGATAGCCGTAACTTTACATCAAAAGAGCCACATGCGGCTCGCGAGCCGCAGGTTGCCGACCCCTGGTCTACACTAAACGACTAAGCAAAATTCAAAACTTGCCGTATCGTGGAATTGAAGGAGATCATTTTCAGCACAATTCAACATGGAAATACTATTTTTCCAACCAATGCTTTGTACGAAATAAATGTTATTTTAACTTTAGAAACATATTTGCTGACTCCCGTTTCGCACAACATAAAAATTTGTTTCTTTAATTACAAAACTATTTTTAATACTTCAAATACAGATAGCAAACATGAAATTTAATAAAACAAATTTCAAATATTTACATAAAAGATTGAAAAAAATAATTTTTAAGAATCGCACATCTTCAGAAAAGCGTGGGCAAGCCCACTCATGTTTTAAATGTAGAAAAATGTTTTTTCTACTCTGGAAGAAAGTGTTCGACTTTTTATTATATTTGTAATAGTAATAATCTGCTTTACAGATCTATAAAAAAAGATCTTAATCATCTGCTTAAAAATCTTTTCAGTATTTCACTTTCGTCAACAAACATTTCTCAATCCATATTATATTCATTTGGAATGTAATTTCCGAGAAATTGCAAATGCATTTAACATTTTCATTCATCTTTAAATTTAAAAAAATTAGAAATTTTCCTTTGAAATGAAAAGTTCTGGATGAGTGAAGAATATCATTTTACACTCACTAGATTTAGAGCAAAAAATTTTAATAATTTACTATTCGAAAAAAGATAGAAGAATTTATAATCTACTAAAGTGGGATTTCTTTCAATTCCGAATTTCAAATGTGTTAGCGTTTGTTCTGATCAGATTCCTTAACATTTTACTTCTATCCTGTTTACACAAGAAAAATCGCTGGCCGTAATCGGAGG
>BGPR01001672.1:149493-180156 GCA_013235015.1 Araneus ventricosus | reverse complement strand
ATCTGAACGTAGAATAAGAACCATAAGTAATGAAATTTTGATTTTTTTGTGCTTTATAAAATCAATAGGATACTAGCCGCTCTCGCCTCCCTCCGGGCGGGTTCGCGGTCAGCACTGTCCCTGCCACCTCGCTGCTTCAAGGCTCTCAGCCATAACTTTTTTCAGATTTAAATACTGCATGAAGATCAGTTGAGGAGATCATAAAACCAAAGTAGATTTCATATTCTTTGTTGTCAAAATATTCCTTTAAAATTGTAAAATCATTTAATAAACCTAAATAATTTGTATAAATTTTCATGAATTTCGGCATGAAAGTCTTCAGTTCCTTAAATACAGATTTATATCGCCCAAAATAAGCAGTTTCCATCATCTACAATATGTATTTTACAATATTTTTCACACGCCATTGTGATGGAACTGTTGGGATCTTTATATTTAATTACTTCAGACAGTTCGCCAGCCCCAACCACTTGATTTCGACAATGTGTATTTCATATGGAAGTCTAGATTTGCAATGAAGTGTCGCCTGCTCCACAACAACCTCCATTTTCGAACGAAATCGAAAACACACTTCTCCTCTGTACATTGTCTATGGGTCAACATTGTAGAAATCCCCCAGCCCCAACCACCGAACTGATTTCGACAATTTGTATTTCATTTGAAAGCTTATGACGTCTGGATATGTCATCAAGTGTCGCCTGCCCTCCAACCCCCAATTATTGAAGGAAATCAAAAACATATAGAGAATGTATGGTGGAGAAATGTTTTTTCTATATCGTTCGAAAATGGAGGTGGCGGTGGCACACGACCAATCTTTGCAACTCTAGACGTCATAAGCTTTCTTATAAAACAAAATTGTCGAAATTGTCGGTGGTTGGGGCTGGGTGATTTCTACAAGGTTTCTACCCCGTAGGCAATGTACAGTGGAGAAGTGTTTATTGGATTTCGTACGAAAATGGAGGACGGTGGGCTGCAGACGACTCTTGATGACATATCTAGACGTCAGTGGATTGAACGCTCTGTTTCAAGTGGAAAAATCTACTTCCAAATTGAACCTCTAGTTTTTATTAGTTTCTATATGCGGATTTTAAGTCTCACATATTTTCTTCTTGTGTGTCATAATAATCAGTCATTTCAGTTTTTAAAAAGATTCATTCCCCAAATTTTCACGACAAAATTTGAGTTAAAATAGTTATTAATCACAATATATTTAAGATAGTAAATATTTATAAGAGCTTATATGTGATATAACATAAAATAGAAGATATTTTTTCTCAGAAGCAGTAAAAAAATTAGTATTTTAAAGTAATTGGAAAGGGCAGTTAAATGGATTCTGAGGCGATATACAGCAGTTTTTAATCCATTGAAAACAATTCGTTACTGTGATCAATTACACATAGTTTCTTAGGTAATTGTAAACAAACAGTGATAAATTATGAACGGCCCTTTAATTGAGGTTTGTTAATTAACGCCCGAATAATTCAAGTTGGAAAAGTGGAATAATTTGATTTACCTAGCAGAACATGATTATGCACTCGCGATAAATATACCATCAATTTAAAGAGGAAAAAATGACCGACTTTGCAAAATTTGTCCTCAATTGAATGAACTGGCACTACCTTATTCATCTCTGTATTTTTCCTATTACTTGAGAAGAAGGGTGTTGAGAACAATAATCAATAGTTTAGCTGATATTAAATTTTTATCCTAATTTCTTTTTATATTTACTTTAACATATACGGAGTCTTCAAACTGCATAAATTGTATTCTTCAAAAATTCGACTACAAGATTTTGTTGAATGTCTTTCTTTTAGACCTCTCTCAATATTAAAAAAGAAGAGTTTTCAATATCTCGCAGAAGTATCTGCTCATGCGTATGTGAAAACGATAATTTAAATGACAAGTTAGATGGATGGAACTTGGTATTTCATCTTTACACCCAAATTCTAGGTATGTATAAAATCTGTCAATGGCAGGGCTAGATTTCCCATGTAGTCAACCTAGGCCAAGGCCTAGGGCGCACGTACAGAAGAAATAACAACAAATTATTTACACATTTTTCAGGCATATTTTCAAGACCTAACATTAAATGATAATTTTAAAATTTATATTCGTTACATTAAATGTATAGAGCGTTACATTTTTTGTCTTTTGTGGAATTTTTTTGCTTTTGAACTTGTTTGCATTGTAAGGGATTTAGAAATATTTGTCTACTTCAATTACCCTTAAAACTTATTAAATCAAACGAAGGAGTTCTGTTAGGTATTTCAGAAATAGTGAATTTTTGTAGGCGGTTATTATTATGCTATTTCAAACGTAGTATAATTTTGAATTAAAAATTTGATGTGATTCCAAGATCACAAATATCACATGAAGTGCTTATACGTTTCAAAAATGAACTAATGTATATTAAATTCAAAATCATATATTCACTTTTTTTAAATGGGAGGGGTCGCAGAATAGTTTCGACCTAGGGTGTAAAATGTGTAAATCTGGTCCTGGTCAATGGAAACTGTCTGTGTGTATGTGAACAAGTTAAAGAAACGAGATAGAACACCGTTTCATGCCCCCGTGCCTACAACCATTGTAGATAATGAGCGGTTGAATGGGTATGAAAACCTCACCTTTATTAAGGATAACAGAAAAATATAATTGACGGATAGTTCTTGTTCTTAGGATTCACAAATAAAGAAAAAACATTCCATTGTCTGTGCTGATGCCATTGTTACGTGGGGCTTGAAAAATTGTAAAATGAAAATAACAATAAGCAAACAATCACTTTAGAAACAAAAATACATTAAAATCTTTACGATATTCACACTGAAAAAAAGAGCAAAACCACATAATTTTAAGAATTAAACAAAATGAAAGAATAATATGAAGAAAGATAATAATTTTTATATGATACTAAACATAATATAAGAAATTTAAAATTAACAGAGAAAGAAACAAAACGAAACAATAATTGTTCACATATCTAATGCACAAAAACAACATGTATAATTGCACATTCGCATCTTTCAACTTTCATCCTTCAATGATAATAATAAATATAAAAAATAATAAAAAGTGTTCAATTCTTAATCGTATATCTAAAGTACGGATAGATAAGAAAGGCACAAAACTGTTGAGATAGTTCAGTTCATAGTCGCAGTTCTAGGGTCTGAGTAAAATACACTCTGAAAACAGTTGTACATTGCTGAGGATGCTGAATTTTATCACTCTGTACTATTTTAGGAGAATCAGAGGATATCTGAGGTTGATTCTAATTACTCTCTAGATAATTTCATTGCCCAGATTTATTGAATTTAAGACGTATGGAGGTAATATTTGTCCCATGTTCGTCTTTTAAAAGTTTTAACATCCATATTATTTTATTCCTTCATTTCAAGATGCATGTGAGCTCTATCTTAGAAATGGCTTTCTAACATTCATTAAATTTTTATCAAAGATTATTTTTAATTGTATTATTTACTAAGCTTCTGACCGCTGTGGAATTCATTGAAGTATGTCTTTGACGAAAATGAATCTCGTTGAAGAGACTATTCCCATACACCAAATTTCTCATATCTAGCTTTTTGTCAATATGTACATCGACAGACAGGCAGATTTTCCGCAGATGGATTTCTTTTCAAATTTGACCGAAATCTACAATTTTGGCTCAAAGATGTGTTAGGAAATTTCATTTCTCCAGCTTGTTCTATTTTTGGGTTATCGTGTTCACATATAGATATTAGTCTAAATCTTTCGGAATAGGAGAGAGAATCGTGGAGATTCATCAGAATCTCAAGGTGAAACTTTTTTGATAATTAGAATGCTTTCTCTTCGTATCTACAGTAGAGTCCCGGTAATCCGGACTAGATGTAACTGAACCCTGTCACGATCAGAAAAAGAACGGATTAAACGAAATTTTTTCTTTAAAATGCTTATAATGCAAGTTTTAGATAGGTACGACTATAAAAATCTCAGGTTTTTTTTCATAAATGCAAACAAATTTTCATACAGCTTAATAACAGAATGCGCGCATTATTATTTTCGTACCGGACTGTCAATAAAATTAGTATATTCTGTTCTTTAAAAACAATTCGTCTGGATTAACCAGATCTCCGGACAAGCAGGGATAGAGGCACTGTACTGTACATTTTACTAGACAAAGTAAAAAGTAATTTTCCGATCATTTTCATCTCTTAATACCATATAAAGCTTTCAAATATCACATGTGTGATATTTGGTGGTAATTTCAAACGCTGTTTGAAATAAAATTTATCATATGCGTAATTTTTCTTAAAGGCATTCAAAACCTGCAGCATCTAGCTCCATAATGGCCTTGTAAAAGAATTCAAACTAGAAAATCGATTTACTAAATTTAACGAAAGGATATCTTCAACGATATTTTATAAATATTCATAAAGCTAAATACATTCCAAAAGCTTGTTCCGAAACTCATCAGGTAAACATGTGATATAACATTTTATTTATACCTTTTAGCATGTATATATATCACTAAATTAATTTCCATTAGAGATTGCTGTTAATTACGTTAATTAGTGTTGTTAAATACGCACTTAATGGCTTAATGGTCTCACTTATTGCCCAAGATAAGCATGTAAAATCTTATCCTTTAAATTCTACTTTACCTAATTTACTATCGAGGAAAATAAAAGAAAAAAGCTATTTCAAAATTCCGAACGGTATCGTAATTTTACTTAGAAAACTAACTCTCATACTATTAATTTTTTTCTATTTTATCCTAATTACGATTCCTTTTTGTAATTACAAGCTATAAAATTTTCTTTCTTAATCTAAAGATAATTCATTTTCTTGCTATTCTACATAGAAACTAATTTAATTTATGCAAATTATTTTCAGCTATACGAGATTCTTCTATATATAGATAGCTTCGGTAAAATAAGCACACAAAGGAAGGAATAGAGGGAACGAATATAAAGACAGAAATTTAAAAGGCATTCTGAAATTCTAAGCACTTATTTCACTGCAGCAAATCCTTCCGAGAAGAATTCAACTGAAGAAAAAAATTGTCTGATTTACAGTAAACCTTCACTAAGCTGTCACCCCTCCCAACGGCCGCTTTTGTTTCGCATGGAATTTTTGGGTCAAAGACAAAGTGTTAATAAAACTTCTAGGAAGGGCCACTGAAACTCCTCTGACCGGAAGGGATGGTCGCCCATTCAACTTCAAAGAAATACATTATCTTTTACTCTCTGACCTAGAACCTCTTAATAAAAGTAAAACAAGGAAAGAAAAAAAACAATTCCATACGCCCAAAAACAACATCGAAAATCAGATCGAAATTAATTATTCCTTTCCTTAAGTGAAAATAAAAGTGAGCTTCGGCTTCTGCCGAGATCGGTTATATGTGACTTTTAGGCGCTGATTTGGTCCCTAACAAAGAAGTTGCTGATATGGGTTGCAACAATCACTTAGCTAATGAATTTTCAGCCCGACAGACGTAAGGGGAAATAGATATTATCATAGAGTCCTAAAAAATTGCGGAATAAACAATTAGAGATGTATTTTTTCAATTGAAAGAATGTTATCTTCGCAAAAAATGAAAGATCTTAACAAAAACCAATTATACCTTTAAAAAAATGAGATTTTCGAATAAATTACCTTTTCTATTAGATGATTCATCAAATTTACTTTAATAGAAAAAGCGAAATAAGTTTCGTTAATACTCTCAATTTGAACTTCCAATCTTGAAACCCCTTTATTGCAGGCATCCCTCTGAGCCGGCACTTTTCCATACAAGGGGAAGGGTCTACTGTATGGAGGTTTCACGTTATAATATCTATTTTATTTATATAGAAATGTGAGATTTTACTGTGAGATAAGGTACCAATCGTTCTTCTTTTGGGGAGGATAGTCCTTATTTTGTAAGTTCTGTCCTCTCTCGTAAAGAGTCCTCATACATTATTTTTTTAGAATTTATGCAATTGGCAAATAAACACATTGGAATTGATAAAAGATGAGTGGAAATATTCAGCCTATTGAAAAATGAACACATTCCATATGAACATTTTACATTCTTGTTCAATTAAAGTTGTCCTGTCTTGGAAATAATGAAGAAGTTGAAAGGGTTTTTTCCGAATCGGTAATGATTTGTGGACATGTGGAAAATCCAGACAATTCAATTCCACAAAATTCAATTTGATTTCCAATATATTGTTAAAAGATGATACATTGAGAAAAACATTCATTGAATGGAAAAATACTCATTTCAATGCTAATTAATAGCATGCAAGTATATTCACAATTTTAATTGTTCCAATTTTTTATGCATTTAGCATACAAGATGTAATGTTGCTTCACTGACTTATTAATATTGGCGACCTTGGATACAAACTGAATATTAATCCTATCTCTACTAGAAACAGAAAATATCAAGAACTTTCAAGAGATTACTATGTGACATCACTTCCAGTTGGAAAAGGTATAAAATCAAGCTCTCAAACCAAGAGTCAGTCAGTTGCAGTTGTGTCAGCTTTAAAGCTGGTGAAATGAGACACTGAGAGCTATTGAAAGTCCTGTGACTGATTTTTATTAGTGATCTGCTTGATTGGGTTAGTAGTTTAAAAAAAATCTGTGAAATTTTGTTATCTGTGCTACGTTTTGCTTTTCTGGAATATTCGCCAAATAAATAGCCATTTTTTTATCCTGCTTTTTGAATTGCATTCACCAAAACCCACAGTCGATTTTTGTAACAATATTAAAATGCACTCTACATAACTGTTGCAATGAATGCATAAAATATTTCTTTTACATACAGTATTTTTTTTTCAAATTTTTTTGAATCCGCCTTTTCACTGTAAATTAGTAGGTCGCCTCATTTTTGTCATATTTGTGCAGTTTTTTTCCTAAACTGTCAACTGTCATGTTACATAATTATTTTTTTATTATAAATTAGACTACATTGAATACAACAAATGAACATTCCATCAATTAAAAAGAGCGCAATTATTCTAGATTTAACGCGGGTAGAAGGCTGGCATAAAGGATTGATGATTTGTTTACGAAATAATTTAGTAAATTTTGCTTGAACAGATTTGCCTTAGAATCATTCACATCTGTATTCATTTTCCAAATAGATGTTTTAGATGCGCATGGACATGTTTATTAACGCTTAACCACTATTTTAATTCGAATTTTTTTTTGTATAAAATTGTTAGCGCTTTGGAATAGTTGCTGGATCATTTATAAAATGACTTTTTCTTTTATTTAAAGCATGAATTTTATATCCGTGCTGGTAAACAAAAATTAGAATTGAAGTTATCACATGGAGGGTCCGAGAAAGAGACAATGAGATTCCATTTTGTCCTACTTTTAAGGTTTCAGCGCTATCCGTTAAATGAATGGACGTAGTTTTATGATAAGCATTTTGGAGACGGTTAGGACTAGTGTTCCTTCTCCCCGTGATACTCTTGATAGGTGTTCTTCCAGTCAATAGTTTTGAAACTATCTATAGTTCCAGTCAATAAATGTAAAACTATCGACTGAAAATGCGCCTATCGATAAGAATTCCTACAGATTCCATGCTAGGAATTATACCAATTTCTCCTCCCTGTACTCATACAGTACATGAACATTACATTAATTGAAAATAGCTCAATTATTCCAGGTTTAACGCCGGTATGAGGCTTATTTGTAAGTTTTTTTAATTTTTTTACGAAATAATTTAGTAATTATTCCTTGAACATATTTTCATTAGAATCATTCAAATATGTATTCATTTTACAAAGATAGTTTTCAGATGTGCATGGACGTGTTTATTAAATAATTACCACTATTTTAAAACAAAATGACTTTGTTCGATTAACTACTTTCGGGGCAGTTCTTGAAAAAGAAAATATATCTCGGCAGTAGTTCACTGAAAACTGTAAAATAAATTAAACGAGATTCAATGAAATCAATTGTATACTAAAAGTGGTTAAGGATATAAGAGGCAGAAAAATTAAATATTGCTTTTTTTCACGGCAGAACTTAATAATTTGGTAAAGGTGAAAAGTGCCCGGTAGACCTCTGTTTAATTTAAAAGTGCGTGTAAAAAGTCGCTAACGTGTCGATCTTGTTACGATTTCCCAAAAGTTTTGCTTTTGGTACTTTAGAACGTTCATCACTTTTATTCCCCAATTCGTGCTAATCCAAACCTCGTCAAATGAGCTGCACCTAATTTTATTTTAAATTCTATTAATCCAGCGTTCATTTTGAGATAAGGAATTACATAGTGATGACACAGAGCGCAGTTCTACATTAGGACAGCATGCAGTTAGATGACATGCGCAATTACGTTTGTCATGTGAATGCTTCACTAGACTAATATATGCCGTATTAAAAAAAACAAGAACTAAACATAATAAAAGCTTCCTTTTCCTATTGGTTTTATGAAACAAATTGTATATTTTATGTGAAACCTTAGGGAATTTTCTCTCCTTAGCGATCTGAATTCAGATTCTTAAATATAGTGAGAACAAATGATTTTGCATTTTGGACCTCTCCCTGCTACCGATTTGGTCCAAAATTTAATACACTTCTAAGATGTTTCGCCTAAGGATCTCACACCAATTTCCTTCTATCAGCATTGAACTCGATCTGAAAATAATGATATCTAGATAACAATGAGACATTTGAAATATATAATAGACTTATCTCCAACGCTATCATTTAATTAATGATATCATTATAGAGAACCGTTAAAAATTCCAAAAATTATAAGAGTTGAAAACAGCAGGTGCAACTATATTTTTGGCAATATACCGACTGCCCACAAATGCATTGATTCTACCCCTCTTAATTTCAGAATGCGGCAAGATATAAACATAAATGTGATGTCTAAGTATAGTTAGGTAGCTCTGTGCTTAGCATTGGGATCACTTACAGCGCTTTCTAGAGACAAAATTGAAGTAAGCATTCTTAATTCAAAACGGTTGGAAAATCCTAATCGAATTCGGTGCTCGGTACTACTGACAGGGGATGTTGAGAAATTATTCGTCGTACAATTTTACTATGTATCCCTTAGTGAATGTTCCCATAATATGAGCAGATTAGGCATAACTTTCGTGTAATGACATGAACAATTCAGAAAAATCTATTATTATTTGATAGAAAATTCTAAACTTGCTGTCGAAATTCGATATCCTTACGGTGATATGTTATTGTTTGATGAAGAATTTTCACCTGCCATGGGAATGTTAGACAGTTAAATGCTCCATAATTCCGCCTTTCAACACAACGACACGGTTTCGTAAATTGCAGCCATATAAATGCTCATTTTATGTGTCCTAATCTAGATGTAAATGCACGCAATGGTTTTTATCCAAATCCCGTACAGTTTTTGACATTAAAACACGAGTTACGAATTTCTCCACTAGATACCGCTGTAAGTATGCTCTACGCGTAAAGCATAGGTACTTCACTAAAACTTATACCAGGGATGGGAACCTGCGGCCTTAAAGCTGCGTGTGAACTTCTTGAGTTTCTTATGCGGCCGTGGCAGTTTCTTACAATTTGCATTGAAATATATAATAGTCTCTACTATAATAACGATTACAGAATAATAACCCTTAAGATTCTGCTATTGTGGACTTTTGCCCAACTGCCGAAATTTAATGAGGCATTTTGGAACAAAAGGGTTCACCACCCTTGCTCTAGACATCACTTTTATTACCCTAGTAGAAAGATATACGTACGTAAGAAAAAGAAGGTGATGGTCATTTAAAAAGTGTGTGCTTTAACCACTGCTTGCCTAAGGAGTGCAATTCTTGCAAACAGAATGTCATATTTTTTTCCGCATTGTCGGGGACTCCGAGAGCAATAAAATCCTGAGTGTTCATAGCTTCTCCGTCTTTATACAGAAGAAACTGATTGTTGGCCAGAGAAAGCTATTTGCTATTTGGTTTTAGAAAAGGCGCAGGAAAGTTGCTTGAATATGTTCTTCACTTATGAATATGTTCTGCAAAATATATTCTTCACTTTCCCTCTCTCTTCTCTATATACTAGGGGGCCTACATTATTTTATGCACAAGGAGGAATGTCCGTAGAATGTCGGACAAGCTGAATCCTAAGCAGAGTTGAGGACAAGTTCTTAATATAAGAAATACCTATATTTTGTATGTATTTGGAACAATTTATTATAGGATAAGAAGTAATTTTAAATATAAAAAAGCGGTAGTATTCTGTCTCGCCAATAAAGTTTATTTTTCTTTGTCAAAATATCAACTGAAATTTTTTAAAAAATCTACGATTTTATTTGCACGTATTATTTTTCACGCATGAAAGCTATTTGTTAATAATTATATGAAGCCGTTTGACTGCAAGTAGGGAAGAAAACATGAAAACTGATGTCGAAGGAGAAGAAAACGTGAAAATAATGGAAGAAATGAAGATGATAATTTTGACTCTTTTTAAAAAAGAAATGGAGGCTGGGAAGACACAAAAAGTAACTAATCTTGATAAATCCATGGCTGATTTTAAGTAAATATGTGTGTTTTGATCAATAAAGTTGCAGGTCCTAGAATGAATAAAGACCCATTATTCGTACGTCTCTAGTATTTAAAGAGTTAACTGTGGTCAAATGGATGTGAAAGGCTTGATGATCCAGCAATTTGGCTAGACAAAATTTGTTTCGGTGGTGAATGACGAGCTTTTCGATATCCGAGAGTTTATTAAAAGCTATACTTCCGGATTCTATCTTTGAAGAGACAGTCGGAAAGAAGTATTCGTTTTTAGGTTGTGAAAATGTTAAAGCAAAGTTAGTAGAGTAGTGGAGTCAACGATTTATTTCACGTGGGCAGTCTATTATCTACTACGAAATTGAAATATTAAATTTTATTACATTCTTTGTGTGTATTTTACTTCTCACTAGGAGCGTCATGACACGAGAGCGAGGGGTTATAGATGCCCCGGATACCAGTTTTAGAGACAGTCATGAAGTCGAAACATTATTACGATTGTGTCATATTTTGAAGCAAAGTATGATGAAGATGAAAATAAAACCCAATTCCGGGTACCATTTACTCTTTGTAATCCATTGACAATGAATGGGGGGGGGGAATTAATATTTTCCGGATGCCACTTAACCTCTCCACGCCACTGGCCAGGGTGAAAAACCATTAATGCGTTTATCTTGCTTTTTGAAGTCAAATGCGGTGAGGGGGTGAAAAATTACCTTGCCCCAGTCCTTTTTTACACAATCTAAGCCACTTCTGATGACTGGGGGGTTATTAAGAACCTGGCCCCACTTATTCATTTCCGACAAAAGTTGAGTTAGAATGACTTAATTACTCAATATTCGACTTCGAAATTTTGATGAATCTCCTCATTTTCAACCTCCCTGATTCTGAAAAATAACTTTTATCTCTGTCTGTCAATACAATAATGAAAAGAGATTAAGGAATTAAAAGTGCTGATCAGTATCAAATTTACAACCAAATCCGTAAAAGGGCAGATTGTCTTTCTATTTCTCTTTTCCTGTGTATCTGAACAAGATTGCTCAAAAACGGAAAGAGCTACACGAATGAAATTTGGTATCTGCTCATTACAACACAATTCTGGATAATTGTCTTTCTGGGCAAGATTTCTCTTGGGATAAAAATGCTTTTCCAAAATGCATAATCTATTGTCTACACCAGATGTTCCCAGCCTATGGTACGCGTACACCTGGGGATACGTTGAGGACAAATTAATATGCGAAATTGATCTTGGCAATGGCAGAAGGCAAAAAACATAAGAATATTCTCGAATTCGTTTTGTCAAGTTCGTATGAAAAATTAAAATTCTACCGAAAGTCCGAAAGTCTGTTCAAGAAATAAGAAAAAGGAAATTCATTATTATCCAGTAATGGAGTAATTGATAGCTCTCACCATAAGTTAATGTCAAATTATTTGGATGATTTTTCATTTGTTTTGACGTTGAACTAATAGTGTTTTAAAAAAGTGAATAAAATATATAGTGAAAAACAAATCCTACAATTTTTAGTAAGTTCATTAGAGTTGTCTGACTCTTAAACTAAATTAATCACTTAGCGTAATTAATAAAGAATTTTTGTACTGAGGGATGGTTGTGGCAATATAACAAAAGGGGGTACTCAGAAATAAAAAGAATAATCAAGAGGCACGCAAATGAAAAAAGCTTGAGAACCACTGGTCTACACTATACGAAGATGCAAAATTCAAAACGTGCCGTATCGTGGAATTAAACGAGATTATTAAATGGAGAATTCATATTGGAAAATTTATTTTTCAACCATGTCGTAAAATACCATAAAATGTGGTACACAGTTTTATCATAAAGAATGTCTGACCTAATCAAATTTTGTACCAAATCCGTTAACTCGTTGACTTTCTGTCGGTCTATATAGTCGCGTGCTTCTGAACACGATAACTCCTAAATGCAACGACTTACAAGAATGAAATTTGGTACGTGGTCTTCTAACCCTAATTGTATATCAGTGTCCAATTTTCGTTTTAATTGTTTAGAAAAGACTTACAAATTGTATATTCGATTTTATTTATTTTAAAAGTCCGTATTGCATATTGGCGCTACTCGTGACCTTCGCAATCGCGGGCTTCAACTCATACCCCCTATTCCACTTTCCTACGCGCCAATGGAAACTCATGAATAGTGGTAGCATTCTGCATCCTGGCACTTAAGGTTTGCAATTTTTATCCTCGGAGTGGTCGAGGGAAGATTATATGTTTTTGGTAAGTATGCGAGAAAGTTTAGGGGAGACTACTCCCACTGACTTTTACTTTTACTCCACTTTAATTTTGTATTCCATGCCGCATGTTTCTGGAAGAAAGAAAAATGTAACGGCTCAGCGTAAGGCATCGTGCAAACAGATGGCAGTCCGCGTTCACCCAAATTTACAATTTTGGTGTTAAGACCACAAACCAAATTTTATTTGTCCTGTTTTTTTCCATATTTAAGCTTTTTAGTTGGCAGACAGATTATGAGTTCAAAATTTCGGACTCGGAGAGATTTGAATCGCGGAAATTCATCAAAATCTCGAGGTGAATTTTTTTTCCAATACTTTCTCTTCTTTTTCCAAAATATCGCGAAGAATTTTCAATTTGCACATTTTTTGGAATATCTGCTTTAAGGCTGGATAAATTATCTTTCAACTCCGACTATGGAAACAATATTCTTGAACACACATTCTGTATTGAAGATATGGTCACGAGGGAACCGACCAGACATTGATGAAGAATAATATGAATTAGGCTCACTCCGTTTCACAGGAAGATGAAAATGCAACCATTTTGCCTTGCGACAGTTATTCGTACCTTACGGAATTCAGTTAGATTGCATTGCAAAGGCAAAATAAGCAGACAAAGGCCGGAATTCAAAACACGAAACAAAGACAGAAAATTAAAATGCAATTAAGAGGCAAAACTGAAATTCTCAGAATTTATTTCACGGCCACTATTCCTACAGAGAAGAATATAACTTAAAAATTTAAATTGGAATACTAAAATCCATCTAAAATACAGTAAAACTTCACTAAGCGGCCATCCCTTTCAACGCCCAATTTCATTTAACACGAAATTTTGGGGCATAGACATTTCAAATATTGAACTGAGGAAAACGTTGTTAAAATTAGAGAACAAACTGTGCGGCAAATAAATTGGCATCATAACATAGGTAATTTGTATTTGGTACAGGAATAATTTTTTCGTATAATATTTTCCGTTATTATCAAGAAAAAACACCAAATGCGATTAATCTTTATTTTATAAAAATTTTAAAGATTGGACTCAAAGTGAACATTCTCCCATCAACTCTTTAGAATGTTTGATCAGAACTTCATAGTTCTATGTCTAGCGGTGTGCCCTGGCGAGTTCAAACGCACATATATTCGTCTTTCTTATTTGTAGAGATATCTAAATATGCTACAGCTGTTTTTAACAAAATTTGGTGTCTTGGTGTCAGTTTGGGTTTTAAATTAATGCTGATAGTTAATATATTCAAATTTAAAAATGGAGAATTCTTCCTGATGGTACACTAATGCTATCAGATTAAAAAATTGAAAAATTTTGAATTGCCTTTTTAAAAAAAATCTTAGAAGAATAAACGGCCCAACTAGCCCATGTCTTCCCTACTAGATAAAAAGAAAACCAGAACACCCTAGCTTGAGTGGTTGGGAGCTAGGAAGCTACTAGAGGTTTCACAGCTTTCTCGTAAAACACATACTTAGACACAAACATTATGGGTGCTACATATCACAGATTAAAAGCGTCCGACGGAAGGTTATAATTAGTTAAAAAAAACTGTAAGGCAACTAAATTGGCATCATAAAAAAGATAAATTTTTATTTAGTACAGAAATCATTTTTTGGCATATTATTTTCCGAACTTATCAAAGAAAACCTCCAAAATCACTTAATAAAGATTAAAAAATGGCTTCGAAATACACATTCTGCCAAGAGCTACATAGTATGTTTGTGCAAAATGTCATAGTGATACGTCCAGCGGTCTGCCCTAGCGAGTTCAAAAGCACATACATTCTTCTTTTTTTATAAATAGAGATATATAAATATGTTACAACTGTTTTGAAATAAATTTTGAGACATCATGGTTTGATGAATTGCCTCAATTTATCTACAAAAAATTAAAAATTATGTTTATAATTATTAGTTACGTAGGAAAAACTCGAAATATTATTTTTCGCATTTTACAAAGTTTAAAAAAAATTGTTCCTTATCGTTTTTTCCCTGGACCCTTCATTTGATCCGCATGAAATATTAAAACGTGAAAGTTGCGATACGCGAAGCTAAAAGTTCTAAGATTGGATTATTACTAGTGTCTGATATCGTATACAGTACAGAGAAAAAGGTACTGAAGTTTGTCTCTCGGGTTCCATAAACCACAGTATAAAACTGGCATGGAAGTTCAATATACAGAAGCTTCATTTCCCCCAAAAAAATCGTAAAAATTACCTTTTGCGATGTGTTGTGTAAAGCCTATCAATTGATTACAGAGACCCGAATACAGAACAAGAACACAATGAGTTTCAAAACTTCTTTGAATTTCTAGCAATACATTTCTAAAATATCTCCTTATTTGGCATAAAATATATAAAATTGTTTTGTTTTTCAATACCTTTGAAAACTGTCCTCCTCTGCAATAATCCTTCTTCATACATTTTTCTAGTATGAAATGCATTTTATGTAAGGTGATTTCTAATTTAGAAAGGACAGTCCTTTTTTGTAAGTTTTTTTGTTGGTCGAAAATTGTTTCATTGCATGTTTTCACTGTGCATTTATCATATTATTGTTTCTTCTGCATTATTGTTGCGATGAATAAAATATTTCTTTTATGTGCGATAATTTTTATTGAAATTATTTTTGTCCTCTTTGATTGCAAAATAGTTTGTCACTTTAACCCTCTCATACAGAGAGAGGCGATCCAGGGCGGTCTAAAAATTTCCCTTTAACAGCGATAAAGGCCGGTCTGAGGTGATTGGTTTCTTTTGAGGGGAGGTGAAGTTCTGAGATCGCTTAGGTTATAAGTGCGGTAGGGGGTCCAAATATCCTTGTCAACCTCAGCCCATTTCAGTGAGCCTTAAGAGAATGTTACAACAGGGGTGGGGGTGGGGAAAATTATCTCCAGGATGGGAGAGTACAGTTCATGTCGTTTCCTCCCAAAAAGCCCCGGTTTTAAAGGAGATAGAAGAAAAAAGTCTCCTCGGGACAGAAGAGTTAATGATAGATCAATTTGTTCGATTAACTGCTTTTGGGGCACCTATTCGCAAAGAAAATATATCACCGCAGTAGTTTACTGAAATAAACTAAACAAATCAAAGATGTCAATTGAATACTAAAAGTTGTAAAGGATGTCAGAACAAAAAAAGGAAAAAGAATCAAACATCGTTTTTTCACAACATAACTTAATAATACGGTAAAGTTGAATAGCGTCTGTAAGTCCTCTGTGTAGTTTAAAACAGCATTCGAAAAGCCCACTGGTGTGACGTCCTTAACGGGCTGACCGAAGAACTTGTTACGATTTTGCAACATTCTCACTTTTGGCACTTAATACATTCATCACTTTTCGTCCTCAACTCATGCTAATTTAAAACTCATCAAATGAGTTGCACTTCATTTTGTTCTGAATTGTTTTAATACACCGCGTATTTTGAGCGAACGAAGTCCGTCGTGACGTCACAGAACACAGTTCTACGATAAGATAACATGCAGTTAGTTGACATGCGTAGTTACGTTTCTCATGTGAATGTGATTGTCACTTCAGTCTACTAACATATTATATATGGCGTTATTTTAATGACAATAACCATAAATATTTAAAGGTTCATTTTCCGGGGGTTTTCTAATGACAATTTGATATTTTATATGAAACCATCGGAAGCTCTCTTTCCTCAGCATTTTGAATTCATATTTGTGAATATAGAAACAAAAATCATTTAACATTTTTTGCTCTCCCTGTTGACCGATTTGGTCCAAAATGTGACACAGAACCAAGATGTTTTTCATCAAGACCTCTCACGTAATTCCATCTATCAGTGGCATACTTTGTCTGAAAATATTGATACCTTGTAAACAATAAGTTACTATTTGCACTACCGCGCTGTCATTTAATTAATGCCTATATTAAAACAAACAGATAACAATTCTCAAAAAATTAAGAGTTCAAACCTATATTTGCGTATATAATTGTTTCAATATAGAGAGTGACCACAATTGTCTGGAACCCTTCCTCCCCTTAACATCAAAACGGCGCAACTTTGGTCGTAATTGTGTTAGTCTAGATACAGTAAAGTAATCTGTGCTACGCAGTGAGATCACTTACGATGTTACCTAGCGAAAAAAATCGAAGTAAGCAATTTTCATTCCAAGATGGTATGCCATAATGGAGAAAAGAAAATTTCAAATTAAAAAGCATCATGGATTTTGAAAGATATATTGTACACTTAAAGAATTAAGAAAAAAAGCAAAAAAACTATCATTTATTTGGTGAGAATTTTCAAAACTCTGTGTTTACAAAACATGGAAGAATGGAGCTTCTGTCTGTCCATAACGGGCATCTAGACTGCAATTCACGTATGGAGTACTAGGCCTATAAACCCTTGTTATTGAATGTTCTGCTCCACACATTAACTGACGAGCATACGTTATGTCCGAGTTCGTCAGTGCATCAACGGTCTATCGTCCAGGCCTGTTTTGCACGTCTTCATCCGAAAAATATGCCTTATCTGTCTATACCATATATGCAAGGATAGATGACGTTAAAATACAGTTGACGAAACTTCCTTTTACCGTCTTGAGAAAACTTTAACACGATTGAATTTAAAACTTCTAACCGAATTCAGGACCATAAATCACAGTCATGAGCAGAAATGAGCAAAATTATTGTTACATTTCGGACTCAACCTTCATACTCATCAACGAATGATTCTGGTACCTGTTTTATCAAACATCCGAACATTTATCTTCTCATCCTTTATCAGGAATTGAACTCTTCTCTTTTCCGTATAATTGAATCGATTTAATGATCGAATCTCTTTTGAAATATATGCAAGACTACAAGGTTGAGTAAAATTACGGAAAAGTTTGAAAGTTTATAAACATAAAATACAAATTTTCAAAAGAATAAAGGTGTTTGTTGGTTTTTTCCGTAAAATTTCATGTAATGATTTTCTACGTTCCATGAATATTTATGAAGATAAATATATTCCAAAATATTCGCAATAACTTATGATATAATATCTTTATTTCATACCTTGGGGCATGTATATGTCTAAATTAATTTCCAATAGTTATTGGTGTTTGTTACGCCAGTGTTGAATCCATTATTTTTGTCTGAGGATGGCTGAGGACTTAAAAATTTTGTATCGTTGCGACGTGTCCAAATTTTGGAAAACAGTAATCACTAATGTCAACTACCAAATTTATGGAATATCAAACCTCGTGGCATACGCAAATCAAAACAATTTAACTTTAGGGACTTGGCTCACCTGACAATAAGAAGCACAAAGGACACTATAATAATTTCGATAATTTAATCAAAGGAAATGAACAAATAGCTAAAAATGCTTTCTCCCGCGTTGACGTTACAAGTGCGAAAGGAAAAAGCTGGAAAATTTACGAGCGTGTCATGCCAGATAGATATTCTCCCATGCTTTATAAGGAGTTAAGAAGATACTATTGTTGTGATTTTAAAAGCATAACGAATTTTGTTTTAGTTCTGGAGGGGGATGCAGCACTTCCCGGCGATCACCACTGAGTTACGCTAACAAGTATTGTTAACTTTGCACTTAATGATTTCATTAATAGCTTAAGTGGTTTTAACTATTGCCAACGAAAAGGTATTGGGGCAATGTTGCAAGATAGTGCATTAAAACCGCAATTTTGGGCTCAGACTTTACTTGCATTTGTACATGTTAAAAATAGATGTGTTGATAAATTTAGAAAAATAATCATTCAATGTAAAATTACTCATTTAAATAATAATTAATAGGCATGTAAACATAATTACAATTTTAAAAGATACAAGTGCTTTTGTTATGCATTCATTATAATATAGTGCATTATGTATTTCTGTTGCAATGAATAAAATGTTTATTTTATTTACAATATTTCTTTTCAATTAATTTCTGTCCTTTTTTACAACGTAAAAAGTTAGTCACCTAGTTGAACACAATAAATGAACATTCAATCATTTGAAAAGAGCCCCAATTATCCTAGAATTAATTCCGGTATGAGGCTGATTTTAAATATAGACATTTTTTTCCCAAATAATTTAATAAGTATTAATTCCCCACATTAGCCTTAAAAAATTCACATGTTATTCATTTTCCAAAGATAGACTTCGGATATGCATAGATGTGTTTATTAAATTATTACCACTATTTTAATTTTACGTTTTTCTATATAAAATTTTTTGAAATTTATTCACTTAGAGCCGATCACTATCGTAATTATTTTTATTTACAGCCTGGACTTTTATGTCCGGGCTGGTAAACAAAAATTATATTTGAAGTTACGACTTTAATGTTCCAGGAAAATATGAAGAGATTCCATCTTGTCCTGCTTTTAACGTTACAGTGTCATTCATTAAATCAATGGATGCTCTTTTATGATATGTATTTGCAAACCGTTAGGGCGATAATATTCAATAAGAAATATGCATTTCAAATATTGATATCGGAAAAACGATGTGGAAATTAGAGAAAAAGATAAGAAGGCAACTAAATTGGTATCATAGAAAATATAATTTTTTATTTGCTACAGAAATAATTGTTGTGGTATAATATTTTCTGAAGTTATCAATGAAAAACGCCAAATTCGCTTAGTCTTTAATTTTAAAAAAGTTACACATTCCCCCAAAGTCACTATAGTATGTTTGTGCAGAATTTCAAACCTCTATGTACAGCGGTCTGCCCCGGAGAGTTAAAACGCACACACATTCTTCTGTCTTTTTTTCAGAGATATATAAATATACTACAGCTATTTTTAACTAAATTTTTGAGACATCAGGGTTCGCTGTATTGCATCATTGCTTAACTAAAATAGAAAGAAAATTATATATCTTATAGTTAGTTACTTGGTTAAAACTAGAAACCTTAATTTTTCGTTCACTATAAAATATTTAAAAATTTGGATTTCATCCTTTTTTCAATGGACCTTCTTTTGTGGAGGGTGAATTATCAAAACGAGAAAGTTATAGGTACCGAAGCTAAAGGTTCTAAAATGGGATTATTTTTGATGTCCGATACCTTTGTAAGATACGTCATTATCTTACAAAGAAAAAGGTACTGAAATTTGTCTTTCGTGTTCAATAAACCACAGTAGGCAGCGAGCATGGAAGTACAACGTACATAAGCTTCGTATTCCTGAAACGAAATCTTAAAAATCGCCGTGTGCTAAAAAAATTGCCTATCAAATGATTACAGAGATTCGAATAGAGAACATGTTTAAAGAGAATTTCAAAAATTCTTCAAATCATGTTTTAAATAAGCTAAAATTTTCTACCAACACATTTATAAACATTTATAAAATATTATACGATTTGGTATAAAATGTATGTCATTGTCTCATTTAGCAATCTCTGTAAAATCTGTCGTGTACTGCAATAATCCTCCTTTTCCATGCATTTGTTTCCTATGTAACCAACTATCCTCTTTTAGATATGTCAGTCCTTCTTTTTGTAAATTCTGTCCTTCCTCGAATGTCTTTCAATAGTATATTTTATTATGCATTTATCTTATCATATTATATTCTGTATCTATTATGTTTGTTGCAATGAATAAAATATTCCTATTATTTACAGTATTTTTTCATTAATTTATTTGTATCCTAATTTTCATTGGAAAAAGATTGATCACCTTATTGTTGGATCAATTTGTTCGATTAACTGCTTTCCAGGCTCTTATTGAAAATTAAAGTATATCAAGGCAGTAGTTCACTAACTAACCTAAACCAGCTTCAAAAAATCATTTGAATACTAAAAGTGCTAAAGGTTGTTAGATAAAAAAAAATTGGAAATCGTTTTCTCACAGCAATTCTAAATAATACGGTGAAGGTGAAAATTGCCCGGTAATCCTCAGTGTAGTTTTAAAGATCGTCTGAAAATTTCGCTAGAGCACTTAGAACGTTCATCACTTTTAGTTCTCCTTCATGCCAATCCGAAACTCGTCAAATGAGCTGCACATGATTCTGTTTTTAATTGGTTTGCTCCATCGCGCATTTTGAGGGAAGGAAATACGTCGTGACGTCTCAGAACATAGTTCTACACAAAGACAACGGTCAGTTAGATGTCATGCGCAATTAGTTTTGCATGTGAATGCGAAGATCACTTCACACAAGTAACATATTATTTAAGTTGTATTACTAATGACAAGAACTATAAATAATAAAAGCTTCATTTTCCTGTTAGTTTTATGGAACCAATTGGATGTTTTATATAAAACCATCATAAATAATATCTCCTCGGCGTTCTGAGTTTAGGTTCGTAAATATAGTGAAGACAAATCACTTTCAATTATTTGTTCTCCCTGTTCACTGATTTGGTCAAAAATTAGATACACGTCTAAGGTGTTACACCAAATTCCCAGAACAAAATCCCGTCTATACGGTCTGAAAGTATGGATTTCTAGGAAGTAATGATGGTCATTCACATCCACAAAGGTATCATTTAATTCATGTCTTTATTATAACGAACAGATAAAAATTCCAAAAATTATAAGTGTTAAAAACTGTAGTTGCATCTATAATTATTTCAATATACAGATTGCCCACAAATGAATTGAACACCCCCCCCCTTAAAGGCGCAAGCTATAGTCATAAATTAATGTGGTGTCTATATATACTAAAGTAGATCTGTGCTGGTTAGATCAGGAGTTAGTTCACTTACAGCTATTTAACTATTTTTCTCTGCTCGACGTCTTTTGCCTTCTAAACAATTTTTCCTTACGCTTCACTTTTATACTGCTTGATTTCAATTTCTTTTATAACGTGCTAGAGACATTTTTTTAGCACTTTAAACAACTTTTTTTATATGTCACTGTGTTCCTTTTCATCTACCATACGTTTAACACAGCATAACCAAACATGGCTCTTGGGGCAGTAAACACTAAAAACTTGAACCTGAACTACTTACAGTGATATCCAGCGAGAAAATTCGAAGGAAGCATTCTTAATTCCAAAACGATATATAATAAGAGAGAAAGGGAAATTCCAAATTTGAAACCATCATCGATTTTGAATGAAAAGACAACTTCTACACTTAGAATTATTAAGAATGGAAGCACAAAACCAGCATTTGTTTGATGGCGATTTCAAAAACTGTGTGGTAGGAAACACGGAAGAATGGAGGCCTAGTCTGTCATAAGCTTATTCATCCTTTCTACTGGTATAAAGTGCATCTAGAATGCAATTCCTATATTACCTCCTTTGACACCTGTGTTGACAGATGTTCCGTCGTAACCAACTTTGTTACATCTATGTCATTGTCAACGCATGACAAAAAAACTATTTATGTTATTTCCAATAACTTGCGCTCTACCGAGATTTACAGACACGTGGCCGATGTAATCAGAGCCAGGTTCTTTTACCAAGCTTATGTCTTCTATTATGACTTTTCTTCTGTTGTCTTCCATTGATAGAGTCCTGTCTTTTCGCCCATCGAAGATTAAACCAAACTGGTCATGGTCATAATCTTTTATTACCTGAAACAATAGAGTGGTTCTTGCCTTTGGTCTCCCACGCCAATTTTTTTTTCTGTCAACAATGTTCAGAATATTGCTTTCTGAGATAATGCCCACATCTTGAAGCGCAGCTGACACGATGGCAGCGCCTGCTCGGTCGGAAATACCAAATCGGTCCAATGTTCTAATTGCAGCTAAAACTTTTGTCACTGCAGGTGTGACTGTGGGGAAGATTCCACGAAGTACCACTTCCGACTTATGGAGGGGTGTGAGGATAAACAGGAGACAGAAAAATGATAGGATTGCCTACTGCTCTAGCTGTTTAATCGGACTGATTTGACGGTGTGGGGTGGGGGAACTGAGTCATAAAATGTTGCAATGTACATTATACTACTCACTACTCATTAATCATCACTTTTGGTTATTTATATTGCAAAAAAAATTATTTCGAATCTAAAATCGTATAATCAATAATCAAAATTAAGTATTTTTCCATTTTTTTTTTTGAAAATTCAAGCCCCTTTCGGTAGTATTAAATTTAGAATTTAAATTTTTTTTATTATTTTTCTCTTAATATCCATACCATAGAACATCTTTTCCGCATAAGTAGGTTTTGATTAATAATAATATTTTTTTAAATCGTATAATCAATATTCAGTATTTTTCCATTTTTTTCGAAAATTCAACCCCCTTGCGGCAGTATTAAATTTTGAATTTAATTTTTTTTATTATTTTTCTCTTAATCTCCATACCATAGAACATCTTTTCCGCATAGGTAGGTTTTGAAATTCTGAAAAAAAAATTCGATTCACCCTAATATATACCCGAAAAGTATTCCTTATATGTTAATACGAACTTTCGAAGGTTAGTTGAAGTTAAAATACAGTTTATGAAACTACCTGTTACCATCTTGAAGAAACTTTAATATGTTTCACCTTTAAAACTCCTAACCCCAATCAGAACAATAAATCGCAGTCTAGGAGAGAATTGTGTATTATGTTTCGGAATCGCCTTCCACACTCCTCACCGAGTGGCGCTGCGATTATTTTTTATGAAAAATGCGACAATTTCTTTCTTCATCTTTTATAGGTAAAATGCTATGCAGAGTGTTTAGGAATTGAACTCTTCTCTTTTCCGTATAAATTTATCGATGTAATGTTCGAATCACCCTTGAAGTAAATGCAAGACTGTAAGTTTTAGATAAATTGCTGAAATTTTATAAAGATGAAATAGAAGTGTTTAAAATGGTAAGGGTTGTCTTTCCTTCTTTTGTAAAAATTTCAAGTATTAATTTTCTACAATCAATAACTGTTCATAAAGATAAATATATTCCAAAATATATCCCGGAGCTTCTGATATAACTTCTTTATTTTTTACCTTGGAGCATGTATATTAGGTGGATCTAAAATTCAGAGTGCTTATGGAATAATCGGCGTAAGGCCGCACCTTTTTCTTTATCGTCTTTTAATTGTACTAGCATACATGCAAATATTTTTCAACTTTGTTTAATTTCTTCCGGCGCCCCAAGACACTTAAATATTTCGAAAGAAACGATTTTAATGCAATTTTTTAATTAAAAATTAAAAATGCGTTAATGAAACGATTTTACAGAAAAAGTATAGGAGAGAACGAAAAATGATTTCTTTTTTATTATTATATGAATAAAATTATTTTTGTGTATATAAAATTATTTAAGGACCCACAACAACCTTTTCTTCTTTTTAAAATATAACACAATTTTACTTTAGTTCGAAGACAAAAATAAACTACGCCAGAATCTCGACATTTCCTAAACAAGAACACAACGTAACAGGGGAAGCTTTGGCAAAAGCAAGCAATTTTCTAGCAAGACATTTATAAATATTTTCCGATTTGGTATAAAATGTGTAACATTGTTTTGATTAGCAATGCCTGTGAAAACTGACGTCTTAACAAAAATCGTGCTTTTTCATGTATTTTTTCTAAGGTGGCCATCCATCCTCCTTTAAATAAAAAACTCCTATTATTTGTAAGTTCTTTCCTTCCTCTAATGTCGATCTCTTGTATATTTTATTATGCATTCATCTTATTATAGTGTATTCTATAATATTGTTGCAATGAATAAAATGTTTCTATTATTGACAGTATTTTTTCATTAATTTATTTGTGTCCTCCTTTTCATTGGAAAAAGATTGATCACCTTACTGTTAAATAAATTTGTTCGATTAACTGCTTTCCAGGCACTTATTGCAAAATAAACTATATCATTGCATTAGGTCACTGAAAACGGAGAAGTAAGCTAAACCAGCTTCAAAGAAATCAGCTGAATACTAAAAGTGCTAAAATACGCAAGAGCAGAAAAAAACCAATTATCGTTTTTTCACAGCAATACTTAATAATACGGTGAAGGTGAAAATTGCCCGGTATTCCTTTGTGTAGTTTTTAAAATCATGTAATAAGGTCGCTATCGTGTCTTCCCTAAATGGGTGATCGAAGAGCTTGTTAATTTTCCTCAACATTTCTGCTTTTGACACTGAGAATGTTCATCACTTTCTGTCCTCAATTCATGCTAATCCAAATCTCATCAAATGAGTTGTACCAAGGTTTATTTTCAATTGTTTTAATCCAGTGCGGATTCTGCAGGAAGGAAATTCGGCGTAACTTCAGAAATCATAGCACAACATCATGAGGTTAGATGATATGCGCAGTTATGTCTGTCATGTGAATCTGAACGTAGAACAAGAACCATACGTAATAACATTTTGATTTTTCTGTGCTTTATAAAATCAATAGGATACTAGCCGCTCTCGCCTGCCTCCTGGCGGGTTCACAGCCAGCACCCAATTTGCTCAGCATTGTCTCTGCCACCTCGCTGCTTCGAGGCTCTCAGCCGCCATTTTTTTTCAGTTTTAAATACTACATGAAGATCAGTGGAAGAGACTATAAAACCAAAATAGATTTCATATTCTTCTTTAAAATCGTGAAATCATTCAATAAACCGAAATAATTTGTATAAATTTTCATGAATTTCGGCATGAAAGTCTTCAGTTCCTTAAATATAGATTTATATCTCCCTAAATAAGCAGTTTCCATCATCTACAATAGGTATTTTACAATATTTTTCACACGCCATTGTGATGGAACTGTTGGGATCTTTATATTTAATTACTTCAGACAGTTCGCCAGCCCCAACTACTTGACGAATTTCGACAATTTGTATTTCATATGGAAGCTTATGACGTCTAGATTTGCAATGAAGTGCTCCACAACAACCTCTATTTTCGAACGAAATCGAAAACACACTTCTGCGCTGTACATTGTCTATGGGTCAACATTGTAGAAATCCCCCAGCCCCAACCACCGAACTGATTTCCACAATTTGTATTTCATTTGAAAGCTTATGACGTCTAGATATGTCATCAAGTGTCTCCTGCCCTCCAACCCCCAATTATTGAAGGAAATCAAAAACATATAGAGAATGAATGGTGGAGAAATGTTTTTTCTATATCGTTCGAAAATGGAGGAGGCGGTGGCACACGACCAATCATTGCAAATCTAGACGTCATAAGCTTTCTTATAAAACAAAATTGTAGAAATCGGTCGGTGGTTGGGGCTGGTGGATTTTTACAAGGTTTCTACCCCGTAGGCAATGTACAGTGGAGAAGTGTTTATTCGATTTCGTACGAAAATGGAGGACGGTGGGCTGCAGGCGACTCTTGATGACATATCTAGACGTCAGTGGATTGAACGCTCTGTTTCAATTGGAAAAATCTACTTCCAAATTGAACCTCTAGTTTTTATTAGTTTCTGTATATGGATTTTAAGTCTCACATATTTCCTTCTTGTGTGTCATAATAATCAGTCATTTCAGTTTTTAAAAAATTCAGTCCCCAAATTTTCACGACAAAATTTGAGTTAAAATGGTTATTAATCACACCATATTGAAGGTAGTAAATATTTATAATAGTTTATATGTAATATAACATAAAATAGAAGATATTTTTTCTCAGAAACAGTAAAAAAAATTAGTATTTTAAAGTAATTGGAAAGGGCAGTTAAATGGATTCTGAGGCGATATACAGCAGTTTCTAATCCGTTCAAAACAATTCGTTACTGTGATCAATTACACATAGTTTCTTAGGTAATTGTAAACAAATAGGGATAAATTATGACTGGCCTTTTAGTTGAGGTTGGTTAATTAACGCCCCACTAATTCAAGTTGGAAAAGTAGCATTGTTTGATGAAACTAGCAGAAGATGATTTTGCACTCGAGATAAAGATTCTATCAATTTAAAGAGGAAAAAATGACAGAGTTTGCAAAATTCGTCCTTAATTGAATGAACTGGTACTACCTTATTCATCTCTATATTTTTCCTATTAGTTGATAAAAAGGGTGTTGAGAACAATAATCAATAGTTTAGCAGATATTAAATTTTTAACCAAATTTACGTTTATTTTTTCTTTAATGTATATGAAGTATTCATACTGTATAAATTATATTCTTCAAAAATTCGACTGTAAGAATTTGTTGAATGTCTTTATTTTAGACCTCTCTCAATATGAAAAAAGAAGAGTTTTTAAAATATTTCAGAAGTGTCTGCTCATGCATATGTGAAAACGATAATTTAAATGGCGAAAAGGTTAAATAGATAGAACTTGGTGTCTAATATTTACACCCAAATTCTAGCTATGTATAAAATCTGTCAATGGCAAAGCCAGATTTCCCATGTAGTCAACCTAAAGACGTACAAAAGAAATAACAAAAAAATATTTATACATATTTAGGCATGTTTTCAAAAGACCTCATAAAATGATATTTTTAAAATTTATATTCGCTATATTAAATGTATTCAGCGTTACATTTTTTGTCTTTTGTGGACCTTTTTTGCCTTTGGGGTTATTTGCATCGTATGAGATTTTAAAAAAGTCTGTCTGCTTCAATTACCCTCAAAACTTATTCACTTATAAATGTGCAAACGAAGAAGTTATATTAGGTATTTCAGACGATTTTAAGAAATTGTGAATTTTTGTGGACTGTTTCAAACGTATTATAATTTTGAATTAAAAATGTAATGCCATTCAAAGATTACAAATATTGTATGAAGTGCTCTTATATTTTAAAAATGAGTTATTGTGGATTAAATTCAAAATTATATTATAACTTTTTTAAACGGGAGGGGTCGCAGAATATTTTTGACCTATGGTGTAGAAATGTGTAAATCTGGTCCTGGTCAATGGAAACTGTATGTGAATATGTGAAAAAGTTAAAGTAACGAGATAGAACAC
Source organism: Araneus ventricosus (assembly GCA_013235015.1). Taxonomy (NCBI): domain Eukaryota; kingdom Metazoa; phylum Arthropoda; class Arachnida; order Araneae; family Araneidae; genus Araneus; species Araneus ventricosus. The sequence continues at coordinate 152,718 of BGPR01001672.1, read as the reverse complement.
CTTTTCATGACCCCGTGCCTATAACCATTGTAGATACTGAGCGGTTAAATAAGTATGGAGGAGTCACATTTATTAAGTATAACACAAAAATATATTACCTCCGGCTAGTTCTTGTTCTTAGGAATCATAAATGAAGAGAAAACATTCCATTGTCTGTGGTGACGCCATTGTCACGTGGGGCTTGAGAAACTGTAAAATGAAAATAACAATAAGCAAACAATCACTGAAAACACAAAAATACATTAAAATATTTACGATATTCACACTGCAAAAAAGAACAAAATCACATAATTTCAAGAATTAAACAGAATGAAAGAATAATATGAAGAAAGATAATAACTTTTTTATGGTACTAAACGTAATATAAAAAATTTAAAATTAACAGAGAAAGAAACAAAACGAAACAATAATTGTTCACATATCTAATGCACAAAAACAACATGTATAATTGCACATTCGCATCTTTCAACTTTCGTTATTCAATGATAATTAAAAATATAAAAAATAATAAAAAGTGTTCAATTCTTAATCGTATATCTAAAGTACGGATAGATAAGAAAGGCACAACACTGTTGAGATAGTTCAGTTCATAGTCGCAGTTCTAGGGTCTGAGTAAAATACACTCTGAAAACAGTTGTATACCGCTGAGGATGCCGAATTTTATCACGCTGTACTATTTTAAAGAGATCAAAGATGTAGACCAGTCGAAGCTATTGATAAATCTCCATCATCTTCTGGAGAGAACAAGAGATGCAGTAAATCATCTTCAAGCTGAAATTCCAGAATTCGTTGCTGAAAGTGTGAAAGGTCGCATATAAGAATTTCCATTTTCTTGAAAAGAACAAAAACGCGGCGAATTTAAATACTTTCGGAAAATGAGAAGTTAAAGTATAAGAGCTTTTTTTATTATCTAAGATTGATGTAGAAGCAATGTGTTTATGATTAAAAAATAGGTGGCTTTGAAGAGAATTTATTTTAAAGATGAAAAACTTTCTAAATCATTACATATATAAAAATAGGCAACCCGAGATACAGTCAGCATTTGGAAGGATTTTATCCCAAATTTTATGTGCAGTCGCGGAAAAAAAAGTAGTCACACAGAATTATTCTGGATATTGAGAAAAAGTACTGATATTCAGGAAATAACGTATACTAAAAGATTCTATAATTAAAAATTTCATAAAGGGCCATATAAATATTTAAAATTGCAATAACTTCAAAATTTCCAATAGCGACACGCATTTTTTTTCATAAATCAATTTGTCATGAAAAAATACCACAGGAAATAAATTTGGGTAAATATGCCATGAATATATCGGAAGATATTGAAAATTTTGCGTTCTATATAGAAAAGGGGCAGTCTTCAAATTTAAATAAAGAAGTTCTCTGCTTGCGTTTAAATGTCGGTAGTAGAATTTTAAATTATTTCGCACTTTAAATGTTATTTTAGAAGCAACGATCTACATTTTACAATTGATAAAAATTGATTCCTAAAAAATAAGTAACGTAGTATTCCACTACTTTAATTTATAAAATATTAAATTATATACAAAAATAGTTAAATATTTATATACAGAAATTTGGTAAAATAAACTGGTGTAATGATTATATTTAATAATGAAAACGTCTTCGAAATATATGATGTCACGTAACGTGCATCATTTTACAGCGAAAATTGAAAATTTAATGTAACTTAAAAGATTCTCTTTCGAATACGCTGAGATTTTACATAGGCATTTCCAATGGCCATCTGCTTCGATGATTCAAAAGTTTTATACATCAAATTTGATAAAATATTTCATGTGCTCAAAAATATTTTAAAATGAAAAGTAAATGTATAAAATGTGTAGAATAATTCATACTACTATATATTAAAAATCTATGTCAATAGTTATATTATTTCTCAAGATATCAATAAAAATTCAAAATTTTACTTTAACATGAAAACCTCAAAATTTCATTGGCTTATAATTTCGAAACAAAATTGATGGTATAATATAACTTGGTCATAAATTTTTATGTAGTGTTGAATATTTTAAAGAAAAATTTTTGTTTCTATTATAAATTTTGCAGTTAGTGCTATTATAAATATGAATATGATCCTTATGAAAATTTTAAATGAATCACCTTTTACTAGACCTTATTTCCTGAAAATTTGCACCTTTTGTTTTAATACGCGCTGAACAGCGGCAAAATAATACAGGGTGGATCCTTTTTTCCGCGACTGTACATTTGCAATTCTTGCAATAAAACCATTCACAGAATTGCATCAATCTAGATTATAGTGGTTTTGAATTATCGTGTGCTCACTGATAGATGAAAAGACATAATTCCAAAAAAAAAACCATTTGGATTCTAGGAATTATGAAACACGGAGATTCATTAAAGTATCGATTTGGAAATTTTTCATAATTTTTATTCTTTCATATTTCGAAAGCGAAAATATAAAATTGGTGATTGAATCTGAGCGATTATACACACAGGTGAATTCAAAAATTTGAACGACATGAAATATCACCACTAAACCTTTCCGGTTGATGCTACGGATACTATAATAAATTTTCTCCAGCTTTTCATACGAATTGGTACAAATATCATTTTAAGCAATTATAAAAATTTCTCCCCCCGACAGAGGATATCTGAGGTTGATTCTAATTACTCTGTAGATAATTTCATTGCCCAGATTTATTGAATTTTAGACGTATGGAGGTAATTTTTGTCCCATGTTCATCTTTTACAAGTTTTAACATCCATAGTATTTTATTCCTTCATTTCAACATGCATGTGAGTTCTATCTTAGAAATGGCTTTCTAACATTGATTAAATTTTTATCAAAGATTACTTTTAATTGAATTACTTTAATAAGCTTTTGACCGCTGTGGAATTCATTGATGTATGTCTTTCACGAAAATGAATCTCGTTGAAGAGACTATTCCCATGCAATAAATTTCTGATATTTAGCTTGTTCTCAATATGTACATCGACAGACAGACAGATTTTCCGCAGAGGGTATTATTTCCAAATTTGACCGAAATCTACAATTTTGGTTCAAAGATGTGTTAGCAAATTTCATTTCTCCAGCTTGTTCCATTTTTGGACTATCGTGTTTACCGATAGATATTAGTCCAAAACATTCGGGATAGGAGAGAGAATCGCGGAGATTCAACAGAATCTCAAGGTGAAACTTTTTTGATAATTAGAATGCTTTCTCTTCGTATCTACAGT
>BGPR01001672.1:0-94493 GCA_013235015.1 Araneus ventricosus | reverse complement strand
CTCTTCATCAGAAAGTTCTTGCAAAGCTAAAAGATAGCGATGGGGAGCAGGGACGTGGCGAGCGTCTCACATCTGGGGGGGTGTGAGATCCAAAAAATGCCGACTCTCATGATGAACTTTGCAGACTTAAAAGACAAATATTTTTATAGTGCCTAATATACATACATGTTCCTGCTGTGATGCATAATATCATTTTCAATGATGAGGACACGAAATATCTAACGTTTGAAACAAAGGCAAAAGACATGCCTTCAAAAGTCACATTGAAAAAATAAAGACAAAATTTAGCTTAGCAAAGGCACGATTTTATTCCCTCCTCGGTAGGAAGTCATAACTCTCGCTGGAAAATAAACTCGTCCTCTATAAATCACTTTTGCGACCATTGATTAGCTGTGCTTTCCCAATGTATGTGTGTGGGTTCAACCCATCAGAAAAACTGTGAGCACTACAAGAAAGATATCACAAATGTCCTCAGAAACTTAAGTTATTCGTAAAGATCTGAAACTCAAAACCATTTGGGATTTATTTAAAATATAGAACTAATAAAAAATATTTGAACAAAATGGATAATAGATATTAACGAAGCCGCAAGAGAGATTCCAGTGCATCACCCTAGTATAAGAACAGTCGCAGAGCAGAGTTCTATTTAGAAGCACCCTCACCTTAAGACTTTCGGAATCGACATATAGCCTGATTTCTCCAATATAATCAAAAGAACATATCAACAATGCAGTACAATTTTATTAATATAAATTATTTCATTATCACTATAATTACTTTAAACTGAATTTTATTTCTTACCATCATTAAATTCAATTAATCATAAATAATACATTCTGATACATAAATAATATACATACATATAATATTTAAATAATACGAATAATAATCAATCCTTGGGCGCTTAACATATCATGCCATTAACATTTCATTCATAGATATAGAAAATAAAAAAAATCACACTCTAAAAGCTCAAACCATTGGTCATTTCTTATTAGTGAAATATTTATTGTAATTCAGGTATTTAAAATATTATGAAAAAAACACATCAAGGTGTTAATTTTTTTTAAATATGCAAACAATAAAAATATCAATTTTATTAATCTTTAATTTTTTACATTTAAAATTTGAGAATTATTTTATTTAGAATCAAAAGTGAAATGTTTTTACAGAGTAGGTATTTGGCCAAATCATTATTCTTTATATCCCTAATCTCGATGTTAAAAAAAACACTGCTTCGAAATTCAACTCATTTTGAATTTCCGTTTATTACTATTATATACACGGCATTCGAACGGAAAAAGGTTCTTTTATTCCTCATCCGAGTACTTGAAAAATCGCAAACATCCTCTGGTAATATATATGCATAAATTTGCAGAATTTTTTTAGATCTATTAAAACAAATCATGTTAAATAAACAAATAATTAATGCAACAAAAAGCAATGTAAAATAATGAAAAGCAGTGCAACTTGACTAATTCGAATTTAATTTAGAAAATCTTTGTGTAAAAGTGAATACAGCATGAGAAAACGGCAATTTCAACTAAAAAAGGCAAAAAAAATCTATTTTTAAAATTTATCACCTTTAATAAAGAATACAGAATGAATAAATAAACAGTGAAATTTTTATTAACAAAGTAATAATATTTATTGATTTTTTAAAAAAATAATGTTAATAAACCTACTTAAAGCTTAAATTTAAAATAATTCAAAAAGTGAGAAATATTTAATTGCTGTTTTGATTGGATTCTAGAGTCAATAAAGAACCTTAAAAAGTTATTTATTCACGATCGATGAGCATTCAAAGTAAGGACGAAAGCAATTTAGAAATATAAAAGAATTTAAAATTTTCATTCTTGACATTTAAGTAAGCAAAATAAATTCGAATTACAGATTATATTTAGGCATTATGCGTATAGAAATTTTAAGAATAGAGAAAAAATCGAATTACCTACGAATTCGGATAAAAAATGTTTGAATTAACCAAGTTCCACGATAATAATAATGATTTAATTCACCTATAGTAAAGCAGGTTTGGTGTATAAAAGTCGCACTGTACTTTATCAGCTACTCTCCGATTTCTGGATTGAGATTTCTTTATGTTGTCTTTAACTTTGCTACTGTTCAGGATAATGTCCATTCGAGTTTCCCGCCCAATAAGAAGTTAGGGGGTTTTGTGATGTAAAAACAACTGCATTCCCCCGATCATAAATCTGTCAGTCTACTTCCACCCCTTTTTTCTCACGAATGGTGCAATCCAAAGACACCATGAAATTACATGATTCTTAAACTGTCCTGCTCGCAAAAGCTTCCAGGGTTGGAAAAGAGATTATTTTGTGTATTTGTTTCCTTATGTGGTATATTTCAATGTTTCTGGGCATAATTATCAAGATTTTGGAAGAGAAATGCTGACATTTTACATAAGAGAAAGAACGCCCCCCAAAATGAGAGCTAGATATATTTTTCTAGCATTAAACACACTGACGCACAAAAAATAAATAAATAAAGATGTTACAGAAAGATTAAAAATATGAGATTTTTTTTTTAAATCAAAAGTGAACATATCCATTTTACAAAGTTGGTTTTAGAAGTGGATATTTTTAGCTTTGCTAGAGAATTAAGAACTTTGGGTAATTTTACAAAGGGGAAAAAATAAGTTAAGAGACAAAATTGAATGATACTGCACCCTCGTACGGTTGGGTACTCAGATGAGAAAATTGTAACAAAACGTTTTTTAGAAAAAAGCGTATATGTTCACTTTTGTCAGAAAGCTGCTCATATGTATTTCTTCAAAAATATTTAACCTTTCATTTTTAAAGAAGCTTTTTTTTATGACCATTTTTTCTTTTGAAATCTAGGGAATGCACATTTTTAATAGAGAAAAAGGAATATAAAAAGTTCCCAAACTTTATTTTTAAGCCATAGTTTGTTGCTGAGGTCAGCGGCATGAGATTGTGACATTTCTTAAAATTCCTGAAACAGTTTAGCATTTGAATAATGTAATTATTACTAGCAGCCAACAAATTTGCGTATTTTAAGAGGCTAAATTTTGCACTCTCAGGATTGAAGATGTTTCAATGCAATCACTTGAATGTTACTGCTAGTTAAGTTTCTTTCTGTATAAAAAAATCGACAATAGAAAAAAAAATTATAGTAAAGTTGGAGAGAAAAGAAATCCATTCATTCATATAAGCTTAGCAAGGAAAGGTTAAAATATACACACCGAGTTAATATTTGTCTCCTGTTGTATAATAAATCGCATCATTATGGCTTGTATATCAAATTAACAGAATTTTTATATAAAATATTTTTCTATAAATATATGATGAAAGCTAAAATACTAAATGAATGCTATTAAAAAATTGTTAGCATCTCTCAAAGTTTCTTAAATCAATATTATAAAAAATTTAAATAATTATTTATTCCTTTTTTATGTCGTGGAAAAATTTTCACAAATGTTTTCTTATACTTAAATATATAACAATAATTATGCAAAATAAACCCGCAGAAAAAAAATTTAAACTGTTTTTTCATTTTTTGATTATTGTTACTCAATTCTTCTATCGAATTAATGTTATTTTTTAAATTCTAAGATATTAAGAAAACGTAGTATTGATATTTTCTCCTTTAACTCATATGAAAGAAAAAGGTAATAAAGACTTAAGATAGATGAGGATATTTGCATTAAAAACTCTTTACTTTCTGACATGCGAAGTAAAAAAAAAAAAAATATAAACGCCAAAAAAATTCGACATCGAGAGCTTGATGATTTTCTACATTAGAGTACCCGAATACGAAAAAATCATTTTCTGGAATTATATATGTCTGTCCCTTCGTCCGTCTGTAAACACATACCGATTTCGGTGTGTCGTCATTTTCTCGGCAATATCGACTTGCCGTGGTCCTCGATTCAGCGTAATAAAACTCGGCAGTTTCGGCCTTGTGTCCAAGGACTTGACCGGGGGACCAAACAGCGGGATGACACTTTTATTAGGAAGTACACTAGAAAATCTAGAGAAGAACACTGCCGCGCAGGTGGGTAACGGAAAATTTCGGGATCTACAAAACAGTGGCAGCTCATTTCTTTCGTTGCTCTGAGAATTTATCTTTATTTTACTACAGAAAGGAAAGTTTGCCCGAACCCCGGTCAGTTAACAATAGTCACTCCACGCATACCCCTGAACTCGGAGTCGGAACGGTTCCCTATCGGTGACATCAATGGTCTGCAAGAGAATTTAAAAACCAACTTAGTAAATAAAAGTTCACTTTGTTTTTGTTTTTTTTTCGCGTTTCAATAAATAATTTTGCAAATGTTGTGGATGCGCAGAATAAAATAATACGTTCGATTACTTTTTCAAAATTTGCCGACTCATTTAGTCAATTTGCCGACTTCAGAAAAATCTGGGGGGGTGTCTCACCCCCCCTACCCCCCCTTCGCCACGTCCCTGATGGGGAGGCACAGTTTGGTTCCTTTTCAGAAGAAACATAATGGCAGGGGTGGCGTACTGAGTGCGCCAAAACAGATCTTGGCTAAATAACTGATGTATAAGAAGAGAATGATTGCTTCACGTCCTTTGTTCCTTGATTCCATGTGTTTGGAAAGGCTGGGTGGTTGGTTAGAGGGGGAAGCCAGGACAATCAGCCAATTAATAACGGCTGCATTGGCACATTTTCTTCGTCTGGAGCACTGTATACACCAGGTCGTGCCTTTGAGGGTTAATGACCGAGTCTCAAAAATAGTTTCTGATGTGCTAAAATATTATTTATTTGGGAAATCTGAAATGAAAACGATACTGCCTGTATGTGAGACGACAGTAGCTGAAATTTCTGAAGTGGTTGTTCAAATAATTGTTTCGATATCCGTTAAATCTTCTATTCCCCACATATCTCATAAGAGAATTATTGACAAAATAAGAAAATTTCATGATAAATATCGCAATATTTTAAAGCCCTACAAAGGGCGTAGGGATGATAAAAAATACCAAAAAAATTGGAAAATTATCGTAATGAAAAAAGGCATGAAAATTCTACTTACGGAGCGATTGCTTATAAAAGAACAAAGATTAGTAAGGAAATTTTTATAGGACTGGACGTAATTGCGACTTAACAAAAAGGGAAAATGAAAACAGATGAAAGATGCAAAAATAAAACTTAAAATGGTTAAAACTGATGCTGATGCTCAATCACTAGTGAAACTGCATTAGAATTCAAAGTAGACAAATATGAAAATATTGAGCTACTAGAACTCCCCTCTATGTCTTTCTCCTCGTATACAAATACGGATGAAATTGCCTTGCAATATGAATCAAAAAATCGTTAAAATTTCCCTACTTTAGCAAGGGAATGTGATCGAACGGAAATTTCAGACAGAGCAGCTTCTCCAATTCCTAATGCTGTTTTGTAAGATATTGGAAAGTTACATAGTGGAGAGACTTCGCATGTAGTAGATTGCAATAAAATTCGTAGACAGCGTAGAAAGTTTCAAAATGCAGCTGCAGACTCTACTAAGTTAACATTGTCTCAGTCTATTTAAACCGGATTATATTTCGATGGGAGAAAAGACAATAGCAAAGTTTTAATTAAGAAGGATGCTTAAGGGGAAATACGATTGTTAAACATAAAAAAATTTCGATTTTATGGAGAGAAAGGTACTTCCTTGTCTTTTCTGAACAAGTTAAAACAATCCGTGTTAAAAAATTCCCATAATTATGAAAGTTATGAGGAAAAATGTATCAGATGTTAAACGTAAACATTGAAAATCGCCATATCTTTAAAGCTCTATATCTCAAAATGTGTGTTTTTTTATATTGCCGCGCACAACAACTCAAGAACTATTGAAAGTTTTGACATAAAATTTTTACCGAATATGTATTTTGCTGTGTTATACAAATTGAACCACATTTTCGTACATATTTTCTCCAAAGAAGTTTTTTGGGGAGTTGAAAAAGTTGAAATTTTAACTATTTTTAACATTTTATTTTAAATTCGTAAATAAAACAGAAATCAAACTTAAATGCAAATAAGTTGTGGTTCAGTTTCTTAAACAGGCTGTTTGCATTACTTAGATACCCAAAATATTGTGTTTAGACTAATATTTGTTCCGTAATCATGCGCGCAAAGTGACTATCTCATTTTTCCTCCAAAAATTATACCCATATTTATTACTCTCTCAAATAAATACATACAAATATAAAGGTTTGAAAACGTGTATTCTATAAGAGAAAGAACAGATATTTTTATAGAAAAAAAGTGAGTTTGGGAGTAGCGGAAAGGGAGTAAGAATATAGATTTTAAAAATAAATTAAGAAGGTTTAGAAAAAAGAGCAAAATCAAATAACAGATTGAATTTATAGACGTCGGTTTTAAAAATAATTAGTGAAAATTCAATTTCTTAAACAGATTGTTTAAGTAGTTGCGAGTACAAAAGATTGCTCTCAACTAGCTGTCCGGACTCGAACCCATAACCCTTCAATTATCAGTCAAACGCTTTACCACTATGTCACCCGGCCATGACGTAGTGGGTTTCAGGGTCAATTAATTCTTTAGTCTCTCACTGTTTTTTAAAACTTTTAAAAACGGCTAATTCTGCATTTTTTCAATGTAGATTTGCATTTCGTAAATGGGATTATAGTAAATTCAAACTACTGACTCTGGGGTTTCGGTCAATTGCAAAGGGACGTTAAAAATTTCATAAAACATCTTTCGATTCTTTGGAGCTCATTAGGATCGGAAATTTGTTTTTTATTGATAATTTGCTGTGAGGTTTAATTTTATGACTGAAAAAATTAGTAAATATATTTTCTATACCCAATTCAATCAAATGAATTAGAAATCGGCTTTCAAGACCAAATTAAATGTAAAACGAAAACGTCGCATTTCTCCGAAGAAAAACTGACAATTCTCACAAATTACCATTAATATTGCTTTTAATAATCTCAAACTAAACGTCCTTTTTCAGGGAGGATAGTCCGTATTTTGTACCATATTTTTTTGAACCATTGCAATACCTTCTCCTTGTATATTTCGCAAAATGGAAAATAGAAAAACACTCCCACCATCCGTCATCTAACAAATTAATTGTTTTATCACTTATTTCACCGACTGAAAACGCTCTACAAAGTGAAGAGAGCGAGATGTTTGTAATTATTAGGTTCCATTTCATGTTAACTTATGAGACGCCTCTCAAATGTTGCCCAGCTTAGCTAGTTGTCTGAAACAATCCTGGAGGGGTAGGGATGATGAATGGGGTATCACAACGATGCCACACTGTGTAGACACTGCCGAGGTATTTGCCGACGCCTAATTGTATGAACTATTCTATAAGCTCATCATATTCAAAGCGCCTATCTGATTAGATGGTTAGCTACTTACCTTAAAATTAAGAGCTTTCTAAGACAAACAATGAATTTCTTTTTTCTTAAGAATTTTTTCATTTTTATTCCTTTATTACCCTACAGTACTTGAAAGCGCCGCTTTAATCCCTTTTACATCTTCTTAATATGACCGTTTTTCTTAAAGGAATTCACAAGAACAATAAAAACGTAGTTCCGACAGTAAGCATTAGATGGAAAGTGATGGCAAAAATTAAACTTTTTAATTATTAATTTAATTAATTAAATTGTTTATATTAATTAAAATAAGGTTTTTCTCTTCCATGGGTTTATTATGCGCCAAAACGTATCTAATGATATAAAAATCATATTTAAAAAAATGAAGATAAATTAATTTCAGATATAAGCACTAAAATTCCTAAATTTAAGTCATTACTCTATTTTAAATCTAATAAGTGAGAAAAAAACCTTCTTAAAAATTTTATGGAAACAATGTTTGATATGAAGTATATTTCTATTAAATTTTAGTTAATTCACAAGGGGTTATTCTAAATATAAAAAATGACGTCAAGAGTTTTCCACATGAAACATGTCAAATGCACCATTCCTCTTTAATATTGGATTCAATGTCACATTTCGAAGAAGGAAAAGAAACCTTCACGCCTCAGTATAAGAAATCGGGCAGACAAATGTAAAACTACATTTACAGGTACATCTATCACATGACTAAGAAGCCACATGGAAAATTCCATCTCAATTGTGCTTAACAGATCTGTCTAATAGTGTGAAAATACTACTGCGTTCAAAAATTTCAGAAACTTATTTTATTACGGAAGTAGGAATGCAGATAAAAGTTATTTATTTGGTGTTTCCGCCGATGTACCGTTCTTGTGAAGCTATTCGTTTTTGCCATACCTGTATAGATCTGAGAGAGAATTAAACGTGTATGTATTGACAACGGATTAGAATTTTGTAGCAATTCTTTTAAACAAATTCTTCCAGGTTTCGGTATTAAAATGGAACGAACATCTGCATACACACCCGATCAAAATGACGTGGCAGAAAAATTTAAGAAAACAGTCGTAGAAGGTATTGTGGTAATGTTGCAAGATAGTGGAATAAGACAGCAATTTTGGGCTCAGACTTTACTTGCATTTGTACATGTTAAAAGTAGATGTGTTGATAAATTTAAAAAATATTCATTCAATCGGAAAGTACTCATTGAAATAATAATTAATCGACATGTAAGCATAATTACAATTTTTTTTTATACAAGTGCTTTTGTTATGCATTTAATATAATATAGGGCATTCTGTATTTCTGTTGCAATGAATAAAGAGCTTATTTTATTTACAACATTTCTTTTCAATTAATTTCTATCCTGTTTTTCAATGTAAATAAGTTAGTCACCTTATTTTTGTCATATTCGGGCAATTTCTTTTCCTAAACTGTCATGTTACACAATTATGTTTTGTAATAAAGGAATGGAGCATTGAACACAATAAATGAGCATTCAATCAATTGAAAAAAGCCCCAATTATTCTAGAATTAACGCCGGTATGAGGCTGATATGAAATATGGACAATTTTTTTCCGAATTAATTTAGTTAGTATTAATGCACCACATTTGCCTTAGAAAAAATCACATCTGTATTCATTTTGCTAAGATAGATTTCGGATATGCATAAACGTGTTTATTAAATTATTACCACTAATTTAATACGACATTTTTCTATATAAATTTTTTTTTGAAATTGGTTGACTTATGGTAAATAAAATGCTGTTACTCTCTTTATTTAAAGCCTGCAATTTTATGTCCGGGCTAGTAAACAAAAATTAGATTTGAAGTTACGACTTGCATGTTCCAGGAAAACTCGAAGAGATTCCATCTTGTTCTGCTTTTAACGTTACAGCTTCATCCATTAAATCAAAGGATGTTGTTTTATGATATGTATTTCCAAACGGTTAGGGCGATAATATTCTATCAGAAATATGCATTTCAAATATTGATATGGTGAAAAGGATGTGGAAATTAGACAAAAAGATAAGAAGGCAACTAAATTGGTATAAAAATATTTTTTTAATTTGCTACAGAAATAATTTTTGTATTATAATATTTTCCGAAGTTATAAAGGAAAAACGCCAGATTCGCTTAGTCTTTAATTTTAAAAAAGTACGCATTCCCCCAACGTCACTATATTATATTTGTGCAGAATTTCATAGTTCTATGAACAGCGGTCTGCCCGGAGAGTTAAAACGCACACACATTCTTCTTTCATTTTATTAGAGATATATAAATATACCACAGCTATTTTTAACTAAATGTTTGAGACATCATGGTTCGCTGTATTGAATTATTACTTAACTACAATGGAAAGAAAATTATATATCATATTGTACTTGGCAAAACCTAGAAACGTTAATTTTTCCATGCTTGTAAAATTTTAAAAAATTGGGATATCATTGTTTTTCTCCTCGACACTTCATTTGTGAAGGATGAATTATCAAAACGAGAAATTTATAGGTACCGAAGATAAAGGCTCTAAGATTGGATTATTTTTTGTGTCCGATACCTTTGTACGTCATTATCTTACAAAGAAAAAGGTACTCAAATTTGTCTTTTGTGTTCAATAAACCACAGTAGGCAGCGAGCATGGAAGTACAACGTACATAAGCTTCGTATTCCTGAAACGAAATCTTAAAAATCGCCGTTTGCGAAAAGAAATTGCCTATCAAATGATTACAGAGATTCGAATACAGAACAAGTTTAAAGAGAATTTCAAAAATTCTTCAAATCATGTTTTAAATAAGCTAAAAGTTTCTACCAACAAATTTATAAACATTTATAAAATATTATACGATTTGGTATAAAATGTATGTCATCGTTTCATTTAGCAATCTCTGTAAATTCTGTCGTCTACTGCAATAATCCTCCCTTTCCATGCATTTTTTCATATGTATCCAACCATCCTCTTTTAGATATGTCAGTCCTTCTTTTTGTAAATTCTGTCCTTCCTCGAATGGCTTTCAATAGTATATTTTATTATGCATTTATCTTATCATATCACATTCTGTATTATTGTTGCAATTAATTAAATATTTCCATTAATTTATTTGTATCCTAATTTTGTTTGGAAAAAGATTGATCACCTTACTGTTGGATCAATTTTTTCGATTAACTGCTTTCCAGGCTCTTACTGAAAATTAAAGTATATCAAGACAGTGGTTCACTAACTAACCTAAACCAGCTTCAAAAAATCATTTGAATACTAAAAGTGCTAAAGGTTGTAAGAGCAAAAACAAAAAAAAATCGGAAATCGTTTTCTCACAACAATTCTAAATAATACGGTGAAGGCGAAATTTGCCCGGTAATCCTCATTGTAGTTTTAAAGATCGTCTGAAAAGTTCGCTAGAGCACTTAGAAGATTCATCACTTTTAGTCCTCATTCATGCTAATCCGAAACTCGTCAAATGAGCTGCACCTTATTCTGTTTTCAATTGGTTTGATCCATCGCGCATTTTGAGGGAAGAAAATACGTCGTGACGTCTCAGAACTTAGTTCTACACTAAGACAACGTGCAGTTAGATGTCATGCTCAATTATTTTTGCATGTGAATGCGAAGATCACTTCACACAAGTAACATATTATTTAAGTTGTATTACTAATGACAAGAACTATAAATAATAAAAGCTTCATTTTCCTGTTGGTTTTATGAAACCAACTGTGTGGTTTATATATAACCATCATAAATAATCTCTCCTCGGCGTTCTGAGTTTAGATTCGTAAATATAGTGAAGACAAATCACTTTCAATTATTTGTTCTCCCTGTTCACTGATTTCGTCAAAAATTCGATACAGATCTAAGGTGTCACACCAAATTCCCAAAACAAAATCCCTTCTATACGGTCTGAAAGTATGGATTTCTAGGAAGTAATGAGGGCGATTTGCATCCACAAAGCTGTAATTTAATTTATGTCTTTATTATAACGAACAGATAAAAATTCCAAAAATTATAAGAGTTAGAAACTGCAGTTGCATCTATAATTATTTCAATATATAGACTGCCCACAAATGAATTGACCCCCCCCCTTAAAGGCGCAAGCTATAGTCATAAATTAATGTGGTGTCTATATATAGTAAAGTAGATCTGTGCTGGTTAGATCAGGAGTTAAATCACTTACAGCTATTTAACTATTTTTCTCGGCTCGACGTCTTTTGCCTTCTAAACAATTTTTCCTTACACTTCACTTTTATACTGCTTGATTTCAATTTCTTTTATAACGTGCTAGAGACATTTTTTAGCACTTTAAACACCTTTTTTCATATGTCACTGTGTTCCTTTTTATCTACCATACGTTTAACGTAGCATAACCAAACATGGCTCTTTGGCCAGTAAACACTAAAAACCTGAACCTGAACTACTTACAGTGATATCTAGTGAGAAAATTCGAAGGAAGCATTCTTAATTCCTAAACGATATGTAATAAGAGTGAAAAGGAAATTCCAAATTTGAAACCATCATCGATTTTGAATGAAAAGACAACTTCTACACTTCGAATTATTAAGAATGGAAGCACAAAACCAGCATTTGATTGGTGCCGATTTCCAAAACCGTGTGGTAGGAAACACGGAAGAATGGAGCCTTAGCCTGTCATAAGCTTATTCATCCTTTCTACTGGTCTAAAGTGCATCTAGAATAGAATTCCTATATTAAATACTTGGCCGATCTACACTTTTATTGAATATTTTTCTCCACGCATTAACCGACGAGCATACTTGTGATCAAAGATCTTGTTAATTTTTCCCAACATTTCTGCTTCTCACACTGAGAATAGCGTTCATCACTTTCAGTCCTGAATTCATGCTAGTCCAAAACTCATCAAATGAGTTGCACCTGAGTTTATTTTTAATTGTTTTAATCCAGTGCGTATTCTGCGGGAAGGAAATACGACGTGACGTCAGCATACATAAAACATAGTGCAACATCATGAGGTTAGATGATATGTGCAGTTATGTTTGTCATGTGAATCTGAACGTAGAATAAGAACCATAAGTAGTAAAACTTTGATTTTTTTGTGCTTTATAAAATCAATAGGGTACTAGCCGCTCTCGCCTCCCTCCGGGCGGGTTCGCGGCCAGCACCAATTTGCTCAGCACTGTCCCTGCCACCTCGCTGCTTCGAGGCTCTCAGCCACTATTTTTTTCAGTTTAATACTGCATGAAGATCAGTGGAAGAGACCATAAAACCAAAGTAGATTTCATATTCTTTGTAGTCAAAAGATTCCTTTAAAATTGTAAAATCATTCAATAATCTTAAATAATTTGTATAAATTTTCATGAATTTCGGCATTAAAGTCTTCAGTTCCTTAAATACAGATTTATATCGCCCTAAATAAGCAGTTTCCATCATCTACAATAGGTATTTTACAATATTTTTCACACGCCATTGTGATGGAACTGTTGGGATCTTTATATTTAATTACTTCAGACAGTTCGCCTGCCCCAACCACTCGACGGATTTCGACAATTTGTATTTAATATGGAAGAATATGACGTCTAGATTTGCAATGAAAGGTCGCCTGCCCCACAACAACTTCCATTTTTGAACAAAATCTAAAACACACTTCCCCTCTGTACATTGTCTATGTATCAACATTGTAGAAATCCTCCAGCCCCAACCACCGAACTGATTTCGACAATTTGTATTTCATATGAAAGCTTATGACGTTTAGCTATGTCATCAATGGTCGCCTGCCCCCACCGCTCCATTTTCGAAGGAAATAGAAAAACATATAGAGAATGTATGATGGAGAAATGTTTTTTCGATATCGTTCGAAAACGGATGGGGGGGGGCACACACAACCAATCATTGCAAATTTAGACGTTATAAGCTTCCTTATAAAATAAAATTGTCGAAATCAGTCAGTGGTTGGGGGATTTCTATAATCTTTCTACGACATAGATAATGTACAGTGGAGAAGTGTTTATTCGATATCGTACGAAAATGGAGGAAAGTGGGCTGCAGGTCACTCTTGATGACATATCTAGACATCAGTGGATTGAACGCTCTGTTTCAAGTGAAAAAATCTACTTCCAAATTGAACCTCTAGTTTTTATTAGTTTCTGTATGCGGATTTTAAATCTCACATATTTCCTTCTTGTGTGTCATAATAATCAGCCATTGCAGTTTTTTAAAGATTCATTGCCCAAATTTTCCGACAAAATTGAAGTTAAAATGGTTATTAATCACAACATATTGAAGGTAGTAAATATTTATAAGAGATTATATGTGATATTACATAAAATAGAAGATATGTTTGCTGAAAAACGGTCAAAAATTAGTATTGTAAATTAATTGGAAAGTGCAGTTAAATGGATTCTGATGCAATATACAGCAGATTCTAATCTATTCAAATACATTTTCTTCGAAACAATTCGTTACTGTGATCAATTACCACATAGTTTCTTAGGTAATTTTAAAGAAATCGTTAAAAATTAAGAACGGCCCTTTAGTTGAGGTTAGTTAATTAACGCCCCAATAATTCAAGTTGGAAAAGTGGCATTATTTGATTAACCTAGCAGAATACGATTATGCACTCGAGATAAATATACTATCAATTGAAAGAGGAAAATATGACAGAGTTTGCAAAATTCGTCCTTAATTAAATGCACTGGCACTACCTTATTCATCTCTGCAGTCTTCCTATTACTTGAGAAGAAGGGTGTTGAGAACGATAACCAATAGTTTAGCAGATATTAAATTTTTTTATCCTATTTTCTTTTTATTTTCACTTTAACGTATACGAAGTCTTCAAACTGTATAAATTATATTCTTCAAAAATTCGACTGCAAGATTTTGTTGAATGTCTTTATTTTAGACCTCCCTCAATATGAAAAAAACAAGAGTTTTCAAAATCTCGCAGAAGTGTCTGCGCATGCGTATGTGATAATGATAATTTAAATGGCAACAAGTTAGATGGATGGAACTTGGTATCTCATCTATACACCCAAATTCTAGGCATGTAAAAAAATCTATCAATGGCAGGGCCAGATTTACCATGTAGCCAACCTAAGCGAAGGCCTAGAGCGCAGCCGTCAGGGGCTCACGTACAGAAGAAATAACAGCCAAATATTTACACATTTTTCAGACATATTTTCAAATGACAACATAAAATGATGTTTTTAAAATTTAGATTCGTTACTTTAAATGTATAGAACATTACATTTTTTGTCTTTTGTGGAATTTTTTTACCTTTGAGCTTATTTGTATTCTAAGAGATTTGAAAATTTCTGTCTACTTCATTTACCCTCAAAACTTATTCACTTATAATAGTGCAGACGATGAAATTCTGTTAGGTATTTCAGACGATTTTTAGAAATGGTGAATTTTTGTAGGCGGTTATTTTTAATACTATTTCAAACGTAGTATAAGTTTGAATTAAAATTCTAATGTGATTCCTAGATCACAAATATCGCATTAAGTGCTTATACGTTTCAAAAATGAACTAATGTATATTAAATTCAAAATTATATATTCACTTTTTTAAAATGGAAGGGGTCGCAGAATATTTTTGACATAGGGTTTAGAAATGTGTAAATCTGGTCCTGGTCAATGGAATACTGTCTGTGCGTATGTGAACGAGTTAAAGAAACAAGATAGTACACCGTTTCATGCCCCCATGCCTACAACAATTGTAGATACTGAGCGGTTGAATGCGTATGAAAACCTCACCTATATTAAGGATAACAGAAAATATAATTGACGGAAAGTTCTTGTTCTCAGGATTCAAAAATGAAGAGAAAACATTCCATTGTCTGTGCTGATGCCATTGTTACGTGGGGCTTGAGAAATTGTAAAATTAAAATAACAATAAGGAAACAATCACTTAAAATACAAAAATACATTAAAATCTTTACGATATTCACGCTGAAAAAATACAAAATCACATAATTTTAAGAGTTAAACAAAATGAGAGAATAATAGGAAGAAAGATAATAACTTTTGTAATGATACTAAACATAATATAAAAAATTTAAAATTAACAGAGAAAGAAACAAAACGAAACAATAATTGTTCACATATCTAATGCACAAAAACAACATGTATTATTGTACATTCGCATCTTTCAACTTTCGTTATTCAATGATAATAATAAATATAAAAAATAATAAAAAATTGTTCAATTCTTAATCGAATATTCTAAAGTACGGATGGATAAGAAAGGCACAAAACTGTTGAGATAGTTCAGTTCATAGTCGCAGTTCTAGGGTCTGAGTAAAATACACTCTGAAAACAGTTGTACACTGCTGAGGATGCTGAATTTTATCACTCTGTACTATTTTAAAGATATCAAAGATGTAGACCAGTCGAAGCTATTGATAAATCTCCATCATCTTCTGGAGAAAACAAGAGATTCAGTAAATCATCTTCAAGCCGAAATTCGAGAATTCGTTGCTGAAAGTGCGAAAGGTCTCATAAAAAATTTTTCATTTTCTTGAGAACAACACAAACGCGGCGAATTTAAACACTTTCGGAAAAGGAGAAGTAACGTTTAGAGATGTTAAAGTAGAAGAGCTTTTTATCCAAGATTGATGTAGAAGCAATGTGTTTATAATTAAAAATTAGGTGGCTTTGAAGTGAATTTATTTTAAGGATGAAAAACTTTCTAAATCATTACATATATAAAAATAGGCAACCCGAGAGACAGCATTTGGAAGGATTTTATCCCAAATTTTACGTGCAGTCGCGGAAAAAAAAGTAGTCACACAGAATTATTCTGCGATCTATCATTGGGCATTGAAAAAAACTACTGATATTCAGGAAATAACGTATACTAAAAGATTCTATAATTAAAAATTTCATAAAGGGTCATATAAATACTTAAAATTGCAATAACTTCAAAATTTCCAATAGCAACACGCATTTTTTTTTCATAAATCAATTTATCATGAAAAAATACCCCAGGAAATAATTTTGGGTAAATATGCCATGAATATATCGGAAGATATTCAAAATTTTGCGTTCTATATAGAAAAGGGGCAGTCTTCAAATTTAAATAAAGAAGTTCTCTGCTTGCGTTTAAATGTCAGTAGTAGAATTTTAAATTATTTCGCACTTTAAATGTTATTTTAGAAGCAACGATCTGCATTTTACAATTGATAAAAATTGATTCCTAAAATATAAGTAACGTAGTATTCCACTACTTTAATTTATAAAATATTAAATTATATACAAAAATACTTAAATATTTATATCTAGAAATTTTTTAAAATAAACTGGTGTAATGATTATATTTAATAATGAAAACGTCTTCGAAATATATGATGTCCCGTAACGTGCATTGTTTTACAGCGAAAATTCAAAATTTAATGTAACTTCAAAAATTCTCTGTCGAATATGCTGAGATTTTGCATTGGCATTTCCAATGGCCATCTGCTTCGATGATTCAAAAATTTTATACATCAAATTTGATAAAATATTTCATGCGCTCAAAAATATTTTAAAGTGAAAAGTAAATGTATAAAATGTGTAGAATAATTTATACTACTATATATTAAAAATCTGTGTCAATAGTTATATTATTTCTCAAGATATCAATAAAAATTCAAAATTTTACTTTAACATGAAAACCTCAAAATTTCATTTGCTTATAATTTCGAAACTAAATTGCTGGGATAATATAACTTGGTATTCCAGAATAAATTTTTATGTTTTGTTGAATTTTTTAAAGAAAAATTTTTGTTTCTATTATAAATTTTGCAGATAGTGCTATTATAAATATGAATATGATCTTTATGAAAATTTTAAATGAAACACCTTTTACTAGACCTTATTTCCTGAAAATTGGTACCTTTTGTTTTAATACGCGATGAACAGCGGCAAAATAATACAGGGTGGATACTTTTTTACAAGACTGTACATTTGCAATTCTTGTAACAAAACCATTCAGCAGATTGCATCAATCTAGCTCATTGTAGTTTTGAATTATCGTGCGCTCACTGACAGACGAAAAGACATAATTCCGAAAAAAAACAAAATTTAATTTGGATTCTAGGAATTACGAAACGTGGAGATTCATTAAAGTATCGATTTCCAAATTTTTCATAGTTCTTATTCTTTCATATTTCGAACGCGAAAATATAAAATTGCTGATTGAATCTCAGCGATTATACACACAGGTGAATTCAAAAATTTGAGCCACATGAAATATCACCACTAAACCTTTCCGGTAGATGCTACGGATACTATAATAAATTTTCTCCAGCTTTTCATACGAATTGGTACAAATATCATTTTAAGCAATTATAGAAATTTTTCCCCTCAACAGAGGATATCTGAGGTTGATTCTAATTATTCTGTAGATAATTTCATTGCCCAGATTTATTGAATTTTAGACGTATGGAGGTAATTTTTGTCCCGTGTCCATCTTTTACAAGTTTTAACATCCATAGTATTTTATTCCTTCATTTCAACATGCATGTGAGTTCTATCTTAGAAATGGCTTTCTAACATTCATTAAATTTTTATCAAAGATTACTTTTAATTGAATTACTTTAATAAGCTTTTGACCGCTGTGGAATTCATTGATGTATGTCTTTCACGAAAATGAATCTCGTTGAAGACACTATTCCCATGCAATAAATTTCTGATATCTAGCTTGTTCTCAATATGTACATCGACAGACAGACAGATTTTCCGCAGAGGGTATTATTTCCAAATTTGACCGAAATCTACAATTTTGGTTCAAAGATGTGTTTGCAAATTTCATTTCTCCAGCTTGTTCCATTTTTGGGCTATCGTGTTTACCGATAGATATTAGTCCAAAACATTCGGGATAGGAGAGAGAATCGCGGAGATTCAACAGAATCTCAAAGTGAAACTTTTTTGATAATTAGAATGCTTTCTCTTCGTATCTACAGTAGAGTCCCGGTAATCCGGACTAGATGTAACTGAACCCTGTCACGATCAGAAAAAGAACGGATTAAACGAAATTTGTCTTTAAAATGCTTATAATACAAGTTTTAGATGGGTAAGACTATAAAAATCTCAGGTTTTTTTCATAAATACACACAAATTTTCATACAGCTTAATGACAGAATGCGCGCATTATTATTTTCGTACCGGACTGTCAATAAAATTAGTATATTCTGCTCTTTAAAAACAATTCGTCTGGATTAACTAGATATCTGGACAGAGGCACTGTACTGTACTTTTTACTAGATAAAGTTAAAAGTAATTTTCCAATCGTTTTCATCTTTTAATACCGTACAAAGCTTTTAAATATCACGTGTGTGAGATTTGGTGGTAATTTCAAACACTGTTTGAAACAAAATTTATCATATGCGTAATTTTTCTTAAAGACATTCAAAACCTGCAGCATTTAGCTCTATCATGGCCTTGTAAAAAAATTAAAACTAGTAAATCGATTTACTAAATTTAACGAAATGATATCTAAAACGATATTTTATAAATATGCATAAAGCTAAATATATTCCAAAAGCTTGTTCCAAAACACATAAGGTAAACATGTGATATATATATATATATATATATATATATATATATATCGCTAAATTAATTTCCATTACCGATTGCTTTTAATTACGTTAATTATTGTTTTAACGACGCAATTAACGACTTCCTTAATTGGTCTCAATTACTGCCAACGAAAAGCATGTGAAATCTTATCTTCTAAATTCTACTTTATCTAATTTACTATCGAGGAAAATAAAATAAAACAGCTATTTCGAAATTCCCAATGGTACTGTAATTTTACTTAGAAAACTCTCATACCAATAATTTTTTTTCTATTTTATCCTTATTACGATTCCTTTTTCAAATTACAAGCTATAAAATTTTCTTTATTAAAGTAAATATAATTCATTTTCATGATATTCTGCATTGTAACCAATTTAACTTATGTCAGTTATTTTGAGCTTTACGAGATTCTTCTATATCTCAAAGCTTCGGCAAAATAAGCACACAAAGGAAGGAATAGAGGGAACGAATATAAAGACAGAAATTTTAAAGGCATTCTGAAATTCTAAGCACTTATTTCACTGCAGCAATTCCTTCCGAGAAGAATTCAACTGAAGAAAAACATTTTCTGACGTACAGTAAACCTTCACTAAGCTGTCACCCCTCCCAACGGCCGCTTTTGTTTCGCATGAAATTTTAGGGTCAAAGACTAATTGTACTCTAGGAAGGTCCACTCAAACTCCTCTCACCGGCCGGGATGGTCGCCAATTCAACTTCAAAGAAATACATTGTCTTCTACTCTCTGACCTTGGACCTCTTATTAAGAAAAAAAGGAAAGAAAAAAACAATCCAAAACAACACCGAAAATCAGATTGAAATTAATTATTCGTTTCCTAAAGTGAAAATAAAATTCAACTTCGTCTTCTGCCGGGATCAGTTATATGTGATTTGGTCCCTGATAAAGAAGTTGCTGATATGGGTTGCAACAAACATTTAGCTGATGAATTTTCAGCCGGACAGACGTGAGGGAAAATAGATACTATTATATATTTCTCAAAAATTGCAGAATAAACAATTGGGGATATATTTTTTCAATTGAAAGAATCTTATCTCAGAAAAAGCTGAAAGACCTCAACAAAAACCAATTATATCTTTTAAAAAATGTGATTTTCAAATAAATTAACTTTTTTATTAGATGATTCATAGAATTTGCTTTAATAGAAAAAGCGAAATAAGTTTTGTTAAGGCACTTAATTATTTGAACTTCCAATCTTGAAAACCCTTTATTGCAGGCATACCTCTGATCCGTCAATTTTCTATGCAAGGAGAAGGGTCTACTGTATAGAGGTTTCACGTTATAATATCTATTTTATTTATTTAGAAATGTGACATTTTACTGTGAGATAAAGTACCAATCGTTCTGCTTTAGGGTAGATAGTCTTATTTTGTAAGTTCTGTACTCCCTCGTAAAGAGTCCTCATACATTATTTTTTTTAAATTTATGCAGTTGGTAAATAAACACGTTGAAATTGATAAAACATGGGAGGAAATATTCAGCCTATTCAAAAATGAACACATTCCATATGAACATTTTTCATTCTTGTTCAATTAAAGTTGTGCTGTCTTGGATCTAATGAAGAAGTTGAAAGGGTTTTTTCTCAATTGGTTATGATTTGTGGACATGTGAAAAATCAATACTGAATGTTGATTCTCTTGCTACAGCACTTGCCGCAAAATTCAGTTTGATTTCCAATACATTGTTAGAATATGATACAATGAGAATAACATTCAACGAATGGAAAAATACTTATTTCAGTGATAATAAATAGCATGCAAGTATATTCACAATTTTAATTGTTACGATTTTTTATGCATTTAACATACAAGATATAATGTTGTTTCATTGACGTGCTAATCTTGACGACCTTGGAGACAAAATGAATATTAATCCTATCTCTAATAGAAACAGAAAATATCAAGAACTTTCAAGAGATTACTATGTGACATCACTTCCAGTTGGAAAAGGTATAAAAGCAAGCTCTCAAAGCAATAGTCAGTCAGTTGCAGTTCTGTCGCATTGAAGCTGGTGAACTGAGACACTGAGAGCTATTGAAAGTCCTGTGACTGATTTTTATTAGAGATCTGCTTGATTGGGTCAATTTAAATAAGCGCAATTATTCTAAATTTAATGCAGGTAGAAGGCTGGCATGAAAACTTGATGATTTGTTTACGAAATAATTTAGTAAGTATTGCTTGAACAGATTTGTCTTATTATCATTCACATCTGTATTCATTTTCCAAAGATAGGTTTTAGATGCGCATAAACATGTTTATTAATGTATAACCACTATTTTAATTCCAGATTTTTCTATATAAAATTTTTGCGCTTGGGAACATTTACTATTTAATCTGAACGAAGTAAATTTCTTTTATTTAAAGGACGGAATATTATTTCCGTGCTGGTAAAAAAAATTAGAATTGAAGTTATCACATGGAGGGTCCAAGAAAGAGACGATGAGATTCCATTTTGTCCTGCTTTTAAGGTTTCAGCGCTATCCGTTAAATGAATGGACGTAGTTTTATGATATGCATTTTGGAAATGGTTGGGATTAGTGTTCCTTCTCCCCGTGATACTATCGATAGGTGTTCTTCCAGTCGATAGTTTAGAAACTATCTATAGTTCCAGTCAATAAATTTAAACCTATCAACTGAAAATGCGCCTATCGATAAGAATTCGTGCAGATTCCATGCTAGGAATTATACAAATTTCACCTCCTTGTACACGTATAGTGCATGAACATTAACATCAACTGAAAATAGCGCAATTATTCTAGATTTAACGCCGGTATGAGGCTTATTTGTAAGATTGTTAATTTTTTTCCAAAATAATTTAGTAATTATTACTTGAACAAATTTTCATTAGAATCATTCAAATATTTATTCATTTTTTAAAGATTGTTTTTAGATGTGCATAGACGTGTTTATTAAATTATTACCATTATTTTAAAACAAGACATATTTATATATAAAATTTTTTTAAATTGCCGCATTCTTGATTTATGTGGATTCTTTACTCACTTTAATTAAAGCTTGGAATTTTGTATCCAGCCTGGTAAACAAAAATTAGGATTGAAGTAATCAGTTGAAGGATCTTGGAAATAGGTGAAGAGATTCCATTTTTTCCTGCTTTTTACTTTTCAGTGGCATTCTTTAAATTACTGGATGTAGTTTTATTATATGTATTTGCAAACGGTTAGGGCGATAATATTCCTCTGGATTATGCATTTCAAATATTTAAATAGGGAAAACGATGTTAAAATTAGAGAATGAAACTGTATGGCAAATAAATTGGTATCATAGAAAAGATAATTTTTTATTTGGTCCAGAAATTATTTTCGTAGTATAATTTTTTCCGAAGTTATCAAATAAAAACACCAAATTCGCTTAGTCTTTAATAAATAAAGATTAAAAATATATAGTCCGATGTACACTTTCCCCAATATCACTATAGTATGTTTGTGCAAAACTACATAGCTCTAGGTTCAGCGGTCTGACCTGACGAGTTGAAATGTACACAGATTCTTCTTTCTTATTAGCAGATATATAAATATACTACTGCTGTTTTTAACTAAATTTCTGAGACATCATGGTTTACTGTATCGCCTCAAGACTTAACTAAATAAAAGAAACTTTTCATTTTATGAAGCTTGGTCACCTTATAGTTTGATCATTTTGTTCGATTAACTGCTTTCGGGACAGTTCTTGAAAAAGAAATTATATCTCGGTAGATGTGCACTGAAAACTGGAAAGTAAAATAAACGCAATTCAATGAAATCAATTGAATACTAAAAGTGGTTAGGGATATAAGAGCAAAAAAATAGAGTGTCGCTTTTTTTCACGGCAAATATGGTAAAGGTGAAAAGTGCCCGGTAGACCTCTGTTTCATTTAAAAGGGCGTGTAAAAAAGTCGCTAACGTGTCGTCCCTAACGAAGATCTTCTTGCGATTTTCCAATAGTTTTGCTTTTGGTACTTCAGAACGTTCATCATATTTGGTCCCCAATTCATGCTAATCCAAAACTCGTCAAATGAGCTGCACCTAATTTATTTTTAATTCTATTAATCCAGCGTTCATTTTGAGATAAGGAATTACATAGTGATGACTCAGAACGCAGTTCTACATTAGGGCAGCATGTAGTTAGACGGCATGTGCAGCTACGTTTGTCATATGAATGCTTCACTAGATGCGTATTAATAAAAACAAGAACTATAAATAATGAAAGCTTCCTTTTCCGATTGGTCTTATGAAACAAATTCTGTATTTTATATGAAACCGTAGGGAATTTTCTCTCCTTGGCGATCTGAATTCAGATTCTTAAATATAGTGAGCGCAAATGATTTTGCATTTTGGACCTCTCCCTGCTACCTATTTAGTCCAAAATTTAATACACTTACAGCGCTATCTAGCGGCAAAATTCGAAGTAAGCATTCTTCAAAACGGTTGGAAAATCCTAATCGAATTCGGTGCTCGGTACTACTGACAGGGGATGCTGAGAATTTATTCGTGGTACAATTTTACCATGTAGCCCTTAGTAAACGTTTCCATAATATGAGCAGATTAGGCATACCTTTCGTGTAATGACATGAACAATACAGAACATCAATTACAAAGCAATAGAAAATTCTAAATTTACTGTTGAAATTCGATATCCTCACGCTGATATGTTACTGTTTGATGAAGAATTTTCAACTGTCGAGGGGATGTTAGACAGTTAAGTGCTCCATCATTCCGCCTTTCAACACAACGACACGGTTTCGTAAATTGCAGCCATATAATTGCTCATTTTATGTGTCCTAATCTAGATGAAAATGCATTCAATGGTTTTTATCCGAATCCCATACAGTTTTTGACATTAAAACACTAACTACGAATTTCTCCACTAGGTACAGTTGTAAGTATGCTCTCCGCATAAAGCATAGGTACTTTACTAAAACTTAGACCAGGGATGGGAACCTGCGGCTCAAGAAATACCTATATTTTCTATGTATTTGGAACAATTTATTATATGATAGGAAATAATTTTAAATTTACAAAACTATAGTATTCTGTCTCGCCAATAAAGTTTATAACAAATATGATATATATATATATATATATATATTAGGGTGTCCCAAAAAATGAAAGTCGTTTTTTTGTGCGGAAGCCCTCTTATTTTTTAACTTTTATGTCAAAACAATTGTAAATAAAGTTTCATGTAATTTGAACCACTTCAACCCGTGCAGACTTGCATCTAAACGTGTCAGTCAGTACTTGTGTACTGAAACGAGCGAACGCTGATGTCTGTTGCGGTGCACACAGCAGCTGCAAATGGTAAAGACAAAACTAAACAAAAAATGTTTTAGAAAGCTTCGACAGTGGCAATGAGCCACCCTTGAAGCGTGTCAGTACCAGTTTACTCAGGACAGAGCACATTCACGTGTTAATATGCTTATAACTCCAAGTTGTTTTGTTACTAAATGAATGTATAATTTTTAATCCGTGAACAGAACATGGCAGTGGAATTGAGTAGTTCTGAAAAAGTGATGTTTTTAATAAGGGACATAGAACATCAAATAACGGGTTCAAAACATCCCTCTAATGGACACGATCTCCCAGTTTTGTTCTACAATATTCGAGAAGTGAATTTAACTGTTAATGAAAGTGCAAATATCGCTATTCGCGAATGTATTATCTTTTGGCAAAAGGCACGCATGCCTACCAAATCGTTGCCAGATTGTATGAGTACACTTGTTAACGTGTATCAAGTTTGGAGAGACTTAACAAAAAAATGCAAAAAAATTACAAGACGTATTCAAGCGGCGACAACAAGAATTTGTATGTTATTTAGACAATTTGTTCGAAATTGCGCACGCTGATGCACTTCAGTTAATGAAAATAGAGGAAGATAGGATGTTCTTGCAGCGCCAAACAAAGCCTGGCCGACCTGGTCACTTAGGTGCAGTGAATGAAAAACGGACCGACAAATAGGAAAGGTCGCGACTTCGAGTTGTCAAAGAAGAAAATCGGCGAATCAAATGCCTCCGCTTCAAAATCCTCGGCATATACGAACCATTGCAAGAAGATTCCTCTTCGACTTCTAGTGAAAATATAGATTCAGAAGATTTCCCAACACTGAAGTTCAGAACCTGGGACAAGTATATCAGTAATGAGGAAAGATTTTATTACTCTAAAGTTAGTTGCTGCATTAGTCAGGTGTCAGTTAAGTATGCGAGATTCTGTGTTTATTCTTGAAACTACTATTGATGCACTTGGATGTAACATTGACAAATTTTCGATAAGCAAGTCTTCAATTCAAAGAATCCAAACAGAAAAATGGAAGGAACGCGCGGAAAACATAAAAATTGACTTCCAAAACGAGGTACCGGATGTAGTGACCTTACATTGCGATGGCAAACTGTCGCCTGCTTTGAGTGCTCAAAAATCGAAAGAAGAACGCTTGCCTATAGTTATTTCATATGGACATAAAACACAACTCATTCCTGTGCCGAGACTGCATAATTCTACATGCAAAGAGCAGGCACAGGCTGTTTGGAAGGCGATCTTAGATTGAAATCTCGAAGACAAAGTCCAAATTCTCTGTTGTGATAGTACGGCTTCGAATACAGGTCGTTTTAATGGTGTTTACGCGCTCGTCGAGCAAACATTTCATAGGGAAATGCTTTTTTTCTCTTGCCGTCATCGTGTATACGAACTGGTATTAAAGGCCATATTCGAAGTGAAAATTAAAAAAGTGACAACAAGGCCAGATATTCCTCTCTTTAAAAAGCTCAAAGATAATTGGAAAAACATTGATCCCACTAAAATACAGTGCTATATTGAAACAATAGAATTGTTCCGAACCGTAACCGAACTTTCAAATTTGCTTGACTTTTACCGCGCTGAACTTAAAAATGTTATGGTCAGAGGTGACTATCGAGAGTTGATCAAACATTCTATCGTATTTTTAAGAGGAGATACAGAAAAAAAATAATATCAGACCTCCGGTTGCCATGCCCCAAGCTACACGGATGGTCCAAGCGAT
Source organism: Araneus ventricosus (assembly GCA_013235015.1). Classification (NCBI taxonomy): domain Eukaryota; kingdom Metazoa; phylum Arthropoda; class Arachnida; order Araneae; family Araneidae; genus Araneus; species Araneus ventricosus. The sequence goes on along the minus strand of BGPR01001672.1, from coordinate 68,603 downwards.
TTACTCCCTAAAGCTATCGTTATTTAGTTCTCAGCTGAAATTAAACACCAAGGATAAGAAATCACTGTTAGACGTCTACTTGTTCATCGTGATAATCTACGTTAAACCATGACTTCATTGCATTTTGCAGTTAAAGCACCCTACAAAGATTTGTGCTTTTTGAAATCTTTGAAAGCTTACGAAAAAGAGAATGAAAGTATCTCGAAAGCTGCTTTACAGAAATTTAGCCAGGATTTATGGTATTTTACTGACGAAATAGCAGTATTGGCACTTTTTGATGAAGATGTGGACGAAGAAACAAAATTAAAGATGGTGGCAAATTTATATAGAGAAATTTTCTCGACCCATGAGAAAAGATACATTCCATCGAAGGAAGAATTTTGTGATTCATTGTATGGTGAATTTGATACATTGATTTTGTAGTTTTTTATTTAGTTATTTATCTATATCACACAATTGTGAACCCGTTTGTTATTTTTTTGACCTTTTGTTTATTTTTTTACAGAGAAAAGCGCCGATGATTTCCTATCAGTCCAAAGCCCGTCATTGTTTTCTAGACTCAAAATTGGTGATAGTTTTCTCAACGAGAGTCCCTCTTCATGGGCGAATAACGCTTTGTTTCTAGACGCGAAAAAGACAGTCTCATTGCTTAGAGCAGTGAACGATACAGCTGAAAGAGCGGTAAAAATTATGCAGGACAACATTCATGGTTTAATAAAGGTTGTGGAGGAACAAAAACTATTTTTGTCACGTTGCGTACAAGAACACATGAAGATCTATCCTGACTGTAAAAAGCAAACATTGAAACAAAAATATGTACAGTAATGTTCTTCTACTGTAATATAGTAATCAATATCTGCTTTGAATAAATTGGTGTCTTATGTACTAAAGAAACATACATTTTGCAATCTTTCCATAGTATTCCCCGTACAAGATTTTACGTTCAAGTTTGACCTCAAGTCGGCACGCGTTACAGTTATCTTATTTCAATAATACTTTTTATTTATTTTACTGAGGTGAAATAGAAAAAAATAGAGGGTATGCGTATTCCATTTTGCAAAAAAAAAAATTCCCTTGTATCTTGGGACACCCTAATATATATATACGATTTTATCTGCATAAATATAATTTTTCACGTTTGAAAGCTATTTGCTAATTATGTTATGAAGCCGTTCGCTGCAAGTAGGGAAGAAAACAAGGAAGCTTACGTCGAGGGAGAAGAAAACGTGAAACTAATGGAAGAAATGAAGATGATAATTTTGCACCTTTTTAAAAAGAAACGGAGGCTGGTTAGACACAGGAAGTAAGTAACCTTGATCAATCTTTGGCTGATTTTTAAGTAAATCTGTGGGCTTTGATCAATAACGTTGAAGGACCCAGAATGAAGGCCCATTATTTGTACCTCTGCAGTATTTAAAGAGTTGATTGTGGTCAAATTTATGTGAAAGGTTTGAGGCCCACCAATTTGGCTCGGTAAAATTTATTTCTTTGGTGAATGAAAAGTTTCCAAACCCAAGAGTCTATTAAAAGTTATATTTCAGGATCCTATCTTTGAAGTAGAAAGTGGGAAAGAAGTATTCGCGCGTTTTTAGGTACTGAAAATGTTACAGAAAAGATAGTAGAATAGTGGATTGAACTCTCTATTTCAAGTGGAAAGTCTACTATCTACTACGAAATTGCACTATTTAATTTTTTAGCTTGTTTGTGCGTATTTTACGTCTCGCCATAGGCGTGATGTCTCGGAGGCTAGGTGTTGTAGATGCCACGTTTGCCAGTTTTAAGGGGAGCCATGGAGTCGAAACATTACTCATATTTTGTCATTTTTAAAGCAAAATATGATAAAGATAGAAATAATACCTTATTCCGGGTACCATTTACTTTCAACCGAATTTCAACCGAATCCATGAAAGGGCAGATTGTCCTTCTGTTTGTCTTTTCCTGTGTATCGGAACAAGATTGCTCAAAAATGGGAAGAGCTAGATGATAGAAATTTGTATCTGATCATTACACCACGATTCTGGATCTCAATCATATTATGGGTAAGATTTCTCTTGGGATAAAAAAAAACATTTCCAAAATGCATAATCGATTGTCTACACCAGAGGTTCCCAACCTGTGGTACGCGTACACCTGGGGATACGTTGAGGACAAATTAATATGGGAAATTGATCTTGGCAATTTCAGAAGGCAAAAAACATAAGAATATTCTAGAATTCGTTTTCTCACACACACACACACAAGTTCGTATGAAAAATTAAAATTCTACGAGTCTGAAAGTCTGTTCAAGAAATAAGGAAAAGGAAGTAGATTTGTATCTAGTAATTGAGTAATTGATAGCTCTAACCATAAGTTAATGCGAAATTATTTCGATGATTTTTCATTTGTTTCAAAGTTGAACTAATATAGTTTTTAAAAAATGAATAAAATGTATAGTGAAAAATAAATCCTACAATTTTTAGTAAATTCATTAGAGTTGCTTGACAGTTAAAATAACCTAATCCCTTGGCGTAATTAATAAAAACTTTTTATGATGACGGATGGTTTGGGGGAATATGCCAGTAGGGGATACTCAGAAAAAAAAGACTAATCAAGGGGCACCCGATTGAAAAATGATTGCGATCCACTGGTCTACACTATACGGCTAAGCAACTTCAAAAAATGACGTATCGTGAAGTTGAAAGAGATTATTGGCTTAAGATTCATAATGTAAAATGCATTTGTCAACCATGCTGATTGCTTTTGTGTGAAATAAATGTTCCTTTTAATTTTAGAAAGGTATTTGCTAACAGTTGCTTGCATAAAAATGAAAAGTTTTATACTAAACTATTTGAATACTTCAAATACAGACAGGAAACATGAAATTTAAGGAGACAAATTTCAAATATTTATATAAAAGATACAAAGAACAATTTTCAAGAATCGGACAGATTCAGAAAAGTGTGTATCGAAGCGTTTAAATATCAAAAAATGTTTTCTCACTCTGGAAGAAGTTGGTTTCAATTTACATTTTTAATACAAGTCTGCTTAATGAAGATCTTTTCAATATTTTGTTATTTCACTTTTGTCAACAGATATTTCTCAATCCATAGTATATTCTTCTAGAATGAAGTTCTCGAGAAATTTGAAATGCATTCAACATTTTCATTTATCTTAAATATTAAAAAAATAGAAAGTTGCGTTTGAAATAAAAAAAATTGGATAAATAAAGAATATAATTTTGTAATTTTCGTGGGAAAAACTTAATTAAATATTTTGCTATGCGAAAGAAGGAATAAAAAATGAATTACAACGAATATTAAACACTGAACAAGTCCTTTTACTGCCATATTGTGTCACAAAATAAGGACATTTTTATACGCAATTTTGTATTCAAATTTATTTTAAACATTCAAATCAGCAGTCAAAACAGTTACATGTATTCATTTTATTAATTTTTTATCATTTTGAATTCCTGGATAAAGAAGAACCTGAAAACCGCTTTATCTAATCCAACCTGACCTAAATACTGGTTTACACTTGTTTTCCTATCCAACATTAATTAGACTGCTAGAGCCGTTTACTAGAAACGTTGCAAAGTAAGGACAGTGAAACAGACGGGGAAATCAATAGATAGGCTTAGAAAAATGTCATTCCCGAGCGGCGTTAGGGCACATCAGGGAATTCTCTTTTCGCAGTGCCCGAACGGTATTCGGGCAAAACTGTTAGGTGACACCCCACTCTTGAAAAAATCTCTCTGCCATCACCCTCCATAATCAGAAGTGTTCAGGTCCATCAGTACCTGCCTCCAAACTCATGTTCTGCATGTGCCATATGAAGACGGCGAATTTCGAACATTTTCTTCTATTTTTTAGAAAGATTTAGGGTGTTCTGACACACCGCGGACGCTCTCGTGTTACTATTAATCAGTCATTTATGAATAGCTATCAGTATAATAATTTTAATTAATGAACTAGCACTCATACTATTATTTTTTTTCTTTTTCATCCTATATTACGATTCCTTTTACTAATCAGATGCTATAATTGCATCGCTTAAATAAGGTAATTTATTTTTATGATATTCTGCATTATAACTATTCTGATTTATGTCAGTGATTCGCAACTTACGGAATTCGTCTAGATCGTTTCGCCAGTGCGAAATAAACAGACAAAGAAAGGAATAGAAAACACGGGGGAAAAATTAAAGGCAAATCTGAAATTCTATGTACTCATTCCATTACCGCAGTTCCTTCAAAGAAGAATTCAATTCAAAAAATAGATATGGAATATTAGAACGTATCTGATGTGCAGTAAATCTTCCCTCAGACGCAATCCCCCTTCAACTGCGGCTTTTCTTTGGCAAGGAATTTTCGGACCATAGACATAGTGTTAAAATTACCTCTAATTACAGCCACTCAAACTTCCCTGACGAGCAGGATGGTCGCCCGTTCAACTTCAACGAAATACATAGTCTTCGACTCTCTGACATTAGACCTGTTATTAAGAGAATATGAAGAAAAGACAAATTTAAAAAATCCATACTCTCAAAATCAACACTGTAAATGAGATCGAAATGTATCATTCCTTTCCTAATGTGATAATGAAATTGAACTTCGGCTTCAACCGGGATCCGTCATTTGTGCTTTTCTGATTCGGTCTCTGACAAAAAGTTGCTGATATGGATTGCAACAATCAATCAGAAAATGAATTTTAAGCCTTACAAATATAAGGGGAAATAGATATTATTTCCGCCTCCTCAAACATTGCACTCGAAATAATTTAGGATTTATTTCTTCAATTGAAAGAAAGTTATCTTTGAAAAAGCTAAAGACCTTATCAAGCAACACTTATATCTTTTTACAGAAAAAACAGTAGAGATTTTCGAATAAAGTAAATTTTTTATTAGATGTTTCATAAAACTTGTTGCAATAGAAAAAACGATTTTTTTAAAATATGTATTTTGAACTTACAAACATCAAACCCCTTTACTGCAGCCGTAACTCTGAGGCGCCAATTTTCCTTCGAGAGTGGAGAGACTGCTGTACAGAGGTTTTACTTTATTATATCTTTTTGTTTTATTTAGAAATGTGACATGCAACCTATAAATAAAGTGAACAATTGTCTTAATTTAATGAGGACAGTCCTTACTTTGCAAGTTCTGTCCTATCTGTAAAAGTATACTCCTTTTCGATATTTAATTTTTAAATTAGGAGATTGAATATGCACTTAAATTCTGAAAAATTATAAAATGGATGGAAATATTCAGCCTATTGCAAAATGAACACATTCCTAGTGAAAATGTTTTTATTCTTGCTCAAATTACGTTCTGCTGCTCTGATGAATGATATTTCTTGTTCATATATTTCCAGTATATTGTTAGAAGATACATTGAGAAAAATATTCATTCCATGGAAAAGTACTGAATGAAATAATAATTAATAGGTATATAAGCATAATTATAATTTTAAATATTAGAAATGTTTTTGTTATACATTTATCATATTATTCGCGCAATTTCTTTTCCGAAACTGGCAATTTATATAAAAAATAAACATGACATATGTAATAAAGAAGACTGCATGCAACAAAGAACTTAATTATTCTAGACTTAACGCTGGTATGGGGCTGATTTGAAAGACTAAAACATTTTTGCAACTTACTATAAAATTACACTTACTTTAAATTTGTAAGTATTGTTCGAAGGAATGTGCCTTAGAATCATTGACATCTGTATCCAAAGGTACTTTTTAGACGCGCATAGACGTGTTTATTAAACATTTACCACTATTTTAATACAAAAATGATCTTTATAAAAATTTTTTATCTTAAAAACTAATAAGCGGTCGACGCACGTTTGGTGATCTTTATTTAAAGCTTGTGATTTTATATCTGAGCTGGTAAACGTAAGTTAAAGTTATCACTAGGAAAAAGACGAGGGAATTGTATTGCTTTTGATGTTTCAGCGCCATCCGGTAAATTAATGGACTTGGTTTTGTGTTATGTATTTGGAAATGGTTATGACTAATATTCCTCAGGATTACATATTTCAAATATTAAACTTGGGAAAACGATGTCAAAATTAGAAAATAAACTGTACGGCCAATAAATTATTATAGAAAAAAAATTCTTTAGTACAGAAATGATTTTTGTGGTATTATATTTTCCAAACTTATTAAGGAAAAATGACAAATTCGTTTAATCTTTAATTCGTAAAGCTTAATAGAAATGGCCCGAATTGCACATTTTCTCATCACTTCTATGGAACGTTTGAGCAAAATTTCATATTTTTATGTCCAGCGGTTTGCTTGGAATATTGAAACGCAAACACATTCTTCTTTCTCATTAGTAGATATATATAAATATGCTACAGCTTTTTTTAAAAAAAATAAGATAACATGATTTGCTGCAGTGCGTCAATACTTAACTGAAATAAAAAGGAAATTATGTTTAAAATCGCAGTTTGTGATCATGATGTGTTGAGTAACTAGTGGCGAACATCTGATCGGGGTATCAGGCATTGACACACAAAGACATTTTAATTTACACTTGCGAGGATTTTTATTAACCTATTTTTCATAAGAGAGAGAACAGACAATCAAAAATATAAAAAATTAAAGATTTGAGTTTGGTTTTGAATTATCCTGTATTTAGAATAGAATGAGTAGAACGTGGATTTGTGTCGCCGTATTTTCTAAATCTGTGATATCGCGGATAGATTGTATGTTGTTGTACAGATCTATGTATGCCAAGTTTTATAAAATTCCTGAGCGAATTCGGTGCTCGGCACTACATGCAGGGAATACTGAGAAATGTTATTCGTTGTGAAGCTTTATAATACATTCCTTAAAGGTCTGGCGAATGTTCGTTGCAGGCGTAATATGGACAGAGCAGCCTAGTGCATGCATTACTATGGGATAGAAAATTCTAGAAGTGCTGTCAAAGTTCGACTTCAGTACGCTGATTGGTTAATGTTTGGTGTGGAAGTTTCAATAACAAGTTCAGTCTTCCTTATTTTAATCAGTTATTGCAGTACAGGCATGCTTTGAAGCAAGAAATCTAAACAAACTTAATGACAGGCAAATGATTCATTGTTCCACCTTTCGTGACGACACCGTTTCGGAAATTGCAGAAAACAAATGACCATTATGTGTTCTCATCTAGACATTTACCTTAAAAGTCCGATTTTGAAAAAATTATATATAAATGTTCTTTGACTTTCATTTCTTGGATAAAACATAGAAAATTAGTTTCAAAAGGTCCTATTCTCTATTAAGTATGGGTTAAAAAATCATTGACAAAATTAATAATATTAAACACAGACGAATTTTAAGAACTTATGAATCGGATAAAGAATTTCATTTGATATTTGAAGAAAAAAATATGGTATTCTCAAGAGTACAAACTAAGCAAAAAAGAAACGTCTCAAGTGAAAAACTTAAATTTATTTTAATTTTTTATCAGCACTCAGGCTGCCATCTATGTGTTGTAAATTGATTTAATAAAAATTTCAATATGTATCTTAATGGCAACAACAAGCATTAGAGCTCCTGTATTATCCTCAAGATTTTTGAAGACAAAATTGACTCTGTTGCTTAAAGGCAACACTGGGCATTTGAAGGCTGATGTAATCAATTTTTTCCATATATCCTTCAGTTTTAGTGATAAAAACGCTAATTTCGTCGTTGGATACCGCTGTATTTGCTCTCCACACGTAGATCATAGATACTTTACTATAACATAGGCACCACATTTTTGACTCTAGGCAAAAGATAATAAAGGAGGCGAAGGGCGTACGGATACGATGTGTAATACTACATCTCTGTACATACACAAAAAACTCCATTAAATTGTTGAGGGAAATCAGTGTTTTACCCTTCCAAAAATGATTAATCGTGATCAAATAAGGGTACCAAACGAATAAATCTAACAAACGACGAGATTGTGTGAGTTCTTTGCAGAGATGTGCCTTTGACGGTTAAATTATCTGATTTGTTTTATCTCTTTGTAAGAAATTTAATTATTTGAAGAATTTATTTGTTTTTTAGAAGTTAAGCGAATTCACAGATTCCGGAACTGGTCTATGAGCCTTAAGACAATAAAATGCAACAGCAAGACAAAAAAAAGGAATGGGTCATCTAAAATGTGCGTGATTTAGCCAATCCTTGCCTAAGTAGTGCAATCCTCTTGCAAATAGAATGCCATACTTCCTTCCGCATTATCGGGAACTGCCTGAGAACAATAAAGATCTGAGTGCTCACGGTTTCTCCGACTTTTTTCAGTCGGAGTTATTACAGTTTATTGTTTGTAACATAAATTATTTTCTAGTTGGTTTCTTTGGTTTAGAAGAGGCGCAGGAAACTTGTTAGAATATGATATTCTCTTTCTCCCTCTCCAATAGTCCTCGAGCCCAAATTCTTTAATGCACAATGGGGCCCACTTGCAACTGAACAAACTAACACCCTGGTCAATCCACCACAGCTGAGAATGGACTTTCAATGTAACAAACACCTATATTTTTTATTTATTTGGAACTATTTATTATATGATAGGAAGTAATTTTATATCTAGAAAATTGGTGGTATTCTGTCTAACCAGCAAAAATTGTTCTGCAATCTCAAATTAACAACTGACATTTAAAAAAATCAACCATGTGATCTACATGCATATTACTTTTGACATATGAAAGTTGCTTGTTAATAATAATATGAACCCGTTTGACTTCAAGTAGGAAAGCAAACAAGAAAACTGGTGAGGAGGGAAAAGAAAACTTTGATACTGATGGAGGCACTGCAGCTGATAATTTTGGCTCTTCTTAAAAAGAAGGTGTGGGGGGGATATAGGAGGAAATTTAACTTGATCAATACAAGACTCATTTTTAAACAAACTTATTTTGATTGATAACGTGTAGGTGAGAGAATGAATGTTCATTATTTGTACGTTTCCATTATTCAAGAAGTTGAATGTGGTGAACTGGATACAAAAAGTTTGAAGACCAAGAAAATGGTTAAATCAATATTTATTTTGGTGTTGAATGACCAGTTTGTTATTTCCGAGAGTCAGTTAAAAGCAATACTCACAGATGCTATCTTTCTAATAGATTGTAAGAAAGAACTTTTCTTTTTTAAAGTAGTGTAAGCATCAAAGAAAAAGTAGTGGGGTTGTGTATTGAATGCTCTATTTCATGTCGAATATGTACTACCACATTGAACTACTGCTTTTTGTTACGCAACTAGCCAAATGTTTTGCAAGATTGGTAAAACGGTGTGAAACGTTTGGAGTTAATTTTAATGCAATGGTTCACAATCAGTTTCTGGAGAATTGTGGAGCGTACAATCGAGGGAACTCACATTTTACAGCGACGAATTTGTCACGAGGACTTTTAGGGGACGGTCCACAAATTGATGAAGACGAAAATTATTTGGGCTCATCCCGTTTCACAGAAAGCTGATAATGTTTTGAAACATTCATCAATTGTTATGCTCCTTATGGGCATTGCTTACAAGAATGTTTATAAAAATATCTTGAATTATCGAGAAGACATAAAGGTTTCTATAAAACATTCGCAATTTGACGCATGTTTTTTGCTTATTACATGCATAATTTTGCGCCTAATTTAATTAAACTTACAGAATACTCTAAAATATATTAGAGACACTTTGTATTAAAATTTGAAGTAAATGCCTTGAATATTTGAGGAAATTTGAGTATTTGTAGTAAATGCATTTTAACTGCGCATATGCGAAAAATATCATATTTTTTTTCCCTTTCATAACGTGGAGGCTACATATCTAAGACAGCCCATATAAAAATTCAAGAGTTGAATACCTTTAATATTTAGAAAATTGTAGACAATGCAATCAGCAGAATTTCTGTTGTTCTCTAAGAGAAACTAAATGATGAGGGGGTTTCTACAAATCTTTATTTTTTAAACTCCAATTTTCGAATATTAATCTTCGAATTGCAATTTTAATTATGTATTTAATTTACAAGTTGTAGTGGGTACTCAGGATATTCAACTTTTATAAAATTCAATATTTAAATTCGAATATTAAAGTTTAAAAAATATCGGTTTGAGGCCAACCCCTCATCATTTTGTTCCCCTAAGTTTTGAAAAATTTTGCGTAAAACTCTGCATATTATAAATAAACAACATAAGAGAATTTGGCAATGACGGACAGAAATAAGTGAACACTTTTGGACTCGAAGAAGTCTAAATCGTGGAGATTCATCAGAAACACGAGGTGACCTAACAAAATCTCGAATCACAACACTTTTTCTTTGTGCAGGTGCGTGACAAAACAAAGCGACCACTTTTGGATTTGCACACTTTTTTCGAAAGATTAGGATCAACCCGTCTCATCGGAAACTAATTTTGATTTGAAACTTTCATCTATGGTTTTGTATCCTTTGTGCAATACATACATATATTTCGATAAAAAATAGCATACACATTCGGGAGATATAAAGGTTTTCTTAAAAAATCCCAAATATTTATACATGTTTTCTGCTTATAACATGCCTAGTTTTCATCAAATTATACGAAACTTACAGAATACTTGACAAAACAATAGACAAGCATTTCAATAGAGAAGCATTTGATGTAAATACTTTGAATATTAGAAGAAATATTAATCGATTGATGTTAAAAAGGGATTTCTGTATTCTCGGCGGAAATTACTTTTTTATTTTTTTAAAAATTTGATGAAGGTGAATGCATCTTTTGAGTAAAAAAGTGTTTCAACCATACACAGACACCTTTTGGTACAGCATTAAAGTTTCCATGCGATGTTAGAAGAAGGCATCTTCCCAGAAGAGCCCTTTTAACATTAGTATAGCAATTCTGTGCCAGATGTCACAAGTCCCTTTTTAACACCAATCGTTTCATATACGTATTTGCACTAAATAATTTTTTAACTACGCATGTGCGAAATGTAGCATAATATATTTTTAATAATTTCAAAACCAGAAATATAGGTCAACTTACATAAAATTGCCAGTTGAATATCATTCAGATTCAGCACGATATCGGCATTTCAGCGAGGTGAATTTCAGTTGCGCTCTAAAAGAAGCTTGAATTTTCGGACAGTTGTCATCGAAATGCAATTTAAATTTTGCATTTAATATATAATTATACAAGGGTATTTAGGATATTCAACTTTCATAAAATTCAATATTACTGTTCGAAGAATCAAGTTTAAAAAATATCAATTTGTTGAAAAACCTTCATCATTGAGCTTCTTTACCGGACGTATTTTTGTAACAAATGGATTGAATGTAGACTATAACCCAAAAACGGATGACATCTGCCATCTGATGAGAAGAATAGATCTGATGTGATTCTGAAAGGAAGAATAATTATTCCTTTCTTTGCTGCATACAAATAACCATGAGACAGAAATATTAGATAGTGTCTAACACGCACAATTGTATGGGATGGGACTTAGAAAACAAACGAAATTCCTCTCGCTGCAATGCTAACGTCTCCATATATGCTATATAATGCTTTTCTGGCATATTATCATAAATTCTGCCAATTTCGTATGATTTGGCTGAAAACTTTGTATGTTATAAGCAAAACTACATAAGGGAAAATTTCAGGTTATTTCTAAAGAAAACCTTTATATTGAAGTGACTGGGGGTTACCATTTTGAGGTGGCAAAAAGAGCCCTCAACTCCAGAACTTCATTTGACACCACAAGAAGTTGACTCCATTAATAATTAGGAAAACTTTTAATTATTAAAACAAATTACTAATTATTAAACAGTAAAAAAATAATTTAACTAAAACTGGTAAACATATGTACAATTGACATGACAACTAATATATTACTGCCGCGAGCGGTGTAGTGAGAAAAAAACAAAGAATTTCACTGGAGATGCCGCCGCTTTTAGACGGATCCTTTCGTCAATATTCTACATATTCAATTTTCTTCTTCCTTGAAGATTGAAGCTCTGAATATCACAAAATGGTCAGGCTGCATAGTGGAACGCCAAAATATCTTCCCGAATATTTGTGTTATTTTTACGAAAATGCATGTAAATATTGCGGACATCAAACACAACCATTGACGAAAGTTACAAATCATTATCAGCTTTCTGTGAAACGGGGTGGATCCTATACCATTTTCTTCTTCCTCAATATTTGGTCGGTCAGCTAAATGCCCTGAAGACCGAATCTTCACTGTGAAAAGTGAGTTCAAGAATATTCTTTACATGGCCGAAGTTAAAAGAAGATTTATCCAACCTTTCAGGAGATATTCGCAAATTCTGCAAATCCAAAAGTCTTCAAATTATTTTGTCATCCATTTTTATATACTTCGTACACGAGACCGTTAAAATCAATTTTCGATAGTTTTATTCTTTACATATAAAGTTATCTCCGAAAAAGCCGAAAGACCTCATCAAACATCAATTTAAATTTTCAAATTCAAAAATTTAAATTTAATTTTCAAAACAAACTGAGAGATTTTACAATAAAGTACCTTTTTCTTTAGATGATTTTGTATTCCATTTTGTATTTTGAACTTCCAAAGTGTAAACCCTTTTATTACAGAGATACCTCTGAGTCGCGAATTTTCTTTCGAAGGGTAGAGGGAACTGCTGTGTAAAGGTCTCACTGTATTATATCATTTTTATTAATTTAGAAATATTACATGCTGTTGTTACATGATGTGACCAATTGTCCTCCTTTAAGGAGGACAGTCCTGAATTTGTAAGTTCAGTCCTCAATCGAAAAGTGTCCTCCTTTTCGATATTTGAAATTAGGAGTCTGAATATATATTTAAATTCTGAAAAATTGTGCAATTGGCAAATAAACATGCTGAAATCGATAAAAGATGGGTGGAAAAATTCACCCTATTAAAAATTGAACATATTCTAAGATAAATTTTTTTTATTATAAAAAAAATAATTTGTGTTGCTATGGAACTAATGCAGCAGTTGAAAGGTTTTATTTTTTCTTCAATTGCTAATGATTTTTTGACCTTTAAAAAATCCAGAATAAATGTTGATACTCTAGCTGCAGCACTTGCCATAAAATTCAATATGAAGGATATTTCTTGTTCCTATATTTCTAGAATATTGTTAGAAGATGATACATTGAGAAAAATATACATTCAGTGGGAAAGTAGTCATTTAAATAATAATAAATAATCATGTTAGCATAATTAAAATTAATTTTAAATGTTACAAATGTTTTTGTTATGAAATAATTTAATAAGTATTGCTTGAACAGATGTGCCTTAGAATCATTGACGTCTGTATTCATTTTCCAAATATAGTTTTCAGATGTACATAGGCGTATTTATTAAGCATTTTCCACTATTTTAATACCAGATTTTTCTATATAAATTTTTTAAAGCAGACTACGGACATGTAATCTTTTGAAAAAATGCACTTTATTTGAAGCTTGGAATTTTATATCCGAGCTGGTAAGCCAAAATTTAAGTTGAATTTCTCACTTGGAGGTTCTAGGAAAAAGTCGACGATATTCAATTTTGTTCCGCTTTTTGCAGTTAAGTTTGCTCCTTGAGGTTTTAGCGCCATCCGGTAAATCAATGGACGTAATTTTTTGATATATATTTGGAAACGATTAGGAGGTTAATATTCCTCATGATTATTCATTTCAAACATTGAACTGGAGAAAACGATGTTCTAATTAGACAAACATTTACGGCAATTAAATTGATATAGAAAAGTTAATTGTTTAATTGGTGCAGAAATAATTTTTGTGGTATAATATTTTCCAAAGTTATCAAGAAAAAACGCCAAATTCGCTTCATGTGTAATTAATAAAATTAAAAACTTCCCCGAAGTGTAAAGTCGCCAGAAAATATGGATCCATCCAGCATTAATCCTTAATCCAGCATCCCTAATCATTTTATCTTGAAACAAAAGGTACCAATTTACATTAAGTAATATCTACTAATAGATTCCATTTCTAAAAAGATCAAAGGGGGGGGGGTCGTATACATGGCAACACGTATTTTTCTTACAATATTTCGAATCAACATACAAATTTATGCTTGAATACCAAGTGTCATCATCCCAGCACTTTTGGTTTCGGAATAATAAGCAAATGAAATTTTGAGTATCTAATGTTAAAGTAAAATTTTGAATTTTTATTGAAATCTTTAGAAATGATGTTCCTATTTACCTAGAATTTTTTTATGTAGTAGTACGAATTATTCTGCACATTTTACACTTTTACTTTATATTTTAAAATAATTTTGAGTACATGAAATATTTTGTCAAAATTAATGTTAAAAAAATTTTGGGTAGCAACACTTATAAATTTTAACAGTAATTAACGCAGATGATCATTTGATGAGCCTATGCAAAATTTCAGCATCTTCGTATGAGAAGTTTTGAAGTTACATTAAATTTTTGCTGTAAAACGATGCACTTAAGGGAGTGTCTTATTTTTCGCGAAGGCGTTTGCATCATTAAATATACTTTCTCCTTACAGCACTTTATTTCTCAAACATAAATGCGTAAAGATTCTAACTATCTATAAATAAAATAAAACTTTATAAATAAAAGTGGTGTAATATTAATCAATTTACTTTTTCTACGTATCGAGTTTTACCGATTTAAAATGTACATCATTACATTCAAAATAACAATTAAAATACGAAATAATTTAGAATACTACTACCGACATTTAAAGGCAACCAGAGAACTTTAGTGAGTAAATGTGGAGCCCTTTTATGTCGAGAATACAAAATGTCAAATATCTTCCAATCTATTGATGATATATTAACCAAAATTAATATCCTGGGGTATTTTTTCATGAGAAATTTATTTATGGCATCAAAACAGGGTGTAGTTATTGAGAATTTTGAAGTTAGTGCCATTATAAATATGTAGATTACCCCTTAAGAAAATTTAGACCTTAGAATCTTTTAGAATACGTTATTTCCTGTAAAACGGTACCTTTAGTTTTAAGAAGCAATCATTAGCGGCGGAATAATGCTGGGTTTTCCTCCCTCCACCTCTATAGAATGTTTCATCAAAATTTCATAGTTCTGTGTCCAGAGGTCTCACCTGGCGAGTTCAAACGCACACACATTTTCTTTATTATTAGTAGAGATATATAAAAATGCTACAATTGTTTTTAACAAAATTTTTGAGACAACATGGTTTGCTGTATCGCCTCGATACTTAAATAAAATAAAATGATAATTATTTTTAATATTGCAGTTTGCGGTCATGATCTGTCGAGTAAAGCCTATCACAGTGCTGGCGAGCCTGTAACCCGTGTGTCAGGCACTGACCCATAAAGAATTTTTGAATGACCCATAATGCGTGGATTTTTTATATCATAATAGTGAGAACAGATAATAGAACATATAAAAATTTAAAGATTTCTATAAAAAATTAACAGATTTTCTATCCTATCATTCAACCTTTGTATGACTCATTAAAGTTTTCTTTGTTCCTTGTTGATACAAATTCTCAGTACAAAGGCGCCATTGGACAGGGTGGGTGCGGTAATTCATGGTATCAGTACCAATGATATTATTATTTTTTTTTTGACATCGACCTTTATTTGTTGATTTTCTTTTTAAAAAGTTAGAGTCGTAAGACAAAATTAAACTTAGCATTTTTAGATGATTTTTAAAGGAACAAAAAAGTACAGTTATCGAATTTTCGGTTTTTTCATATTATTGGTACCCTTTCTACCAAACACATCCCTCTCCAAGTGATGCCACTGACATCGTGATCTGAGTGGCCAGTATTAAATAAAATAATGAACAAAATTTAACCTTTTCTCAAAAATGTTCGGCATCACTGGCCTATCAAATGATAAAATACTCGAATACAGAACAAGTTTAATGTGAATTCCAAAGATTCTTTAAATTATATTTTAAATGAGCGAAAATTTTCTAGCACCACATTTATAACATAATTTCCGATTTGGTATAAAGTGGATAACATTGTTTTGTTCCACAATCTCTGTGAAACTTGTCTTCTGCAATAATCCTGCTATTCCATTGATTTTTCCTACCATGCACCTCTAGAGAGGACAGTCCTTTTTGTAAATTCTGTCCTTCCTCGAAAAGCGTTCCCTTGCATGTTTCTATTATGCATTTATCTTATTGTAGAATATTCCGTATTATTGTTGCAATGAATAAAATATTTCTTTTACTTACTAAGTTCTTTATCAATTTATTTGTGTAATCCTTTTCATTGCAAAAAGTTTGGTCACCTTAATATTAGATAAATTTATCCATTTAACTGCTTTCAGGCACTTATTGAAAAAGATAATATATCACGGCAGTAGTTCACTGGAATAGAAACATCTGAACGAGTGTAAAAAAGTCAATTGAAATCTGAAAGTGGTAAAAAATGTAAAAGAAAAGAAATGAAATACCGCTTTTTCATAGCAATACTTAATAATAGGGTAAAGGTGAAAAGTGCCTGGTAGTCCTCTTCGTACTTTAATAGAGCGTGTAGAAAGGTCGCTAGCGTGTCGTCCCTAACAGGCTGATAGAAGAGCTTGCTACGATTTCCAACATTTTTGCTTTTGGTACTTAGAATGTTCCTCACTTTTAGACCTCAATGCATCCTAATCCAAATTTCGTCAAACGAGCTGCTTCTAATTTTATTTTTAATTGGTTTAAAGCAGCTCGCATTTTGAGGGAAAGAAACAGGGTGTGACGTCACAAAACATGCAAGGCAACATGCAGTTAGATGACATTCACAGTTACATTCGTCATGAGATTATGAACGTCATTTCAATAGAATAACACAGAGGTTCCCGACCTGTGGCACGTGTACCCCTCTTGATAAACTAGAAAATCACCCCTCATGGTATGACGGGTGCAAATTGCTTCTTCATTCGAAATAGATATATATGCCAGAAAAATGTTTAACATTGATTGAAAAGAAATAAAACATATGAATTATGACAGGAAATATTTTTTTATTTACATATTATTTACACTTTTTACAAAGCACTTCTCTGCTTGTCAAACGTTGCCAAAAAATATTATCAAATTATATCATCACGATAGTTTTAAAAGAGAAGCTTTAGAAAATCAGCTTTAAAAGAGAAGTTTAGCTCACTGTATCCGAATTCACTGCTTTTGAGGATAGTTACTCTTGAATGTAAACTTTGTAGAACGATAGCAGTTTATTCAAATTCAGCATTGCTGATTGGTTCTGTCGTTTCACTCGCTTTTATTTAATTCTCTTCCTCTGCGAAACATTGTTTCACTTGTAGTTCAATTCAGTTGTGGTATGCTTATTTGTTATAAGTATGCTGAATCAGTTGGAATTCTGTGTGAGGATTAATCTGTGTTTATGCTTAAATTCTGCATCATATCACCAGCCTATGTCTGTGTATATGCCTAAGTGGCATCATAGTGTGTTTAATAAATATGTTTTTATAAAATTGACACCAATACTTTTTCCCACGCCTTCATGTGGTAGCAGACCTTGGTTACAGGATTAAAGGAGTTAGCTTCTATGTGAAATTTCAACTGGTTTTTCTTGCTGTGTGAAACTTAGGATTGAGCTACTATTAAAGCTTGGAAAAGCTTACTGTGCCAGAACTCGCAGGTTCGAACAATTTATTTGGGCTTTAAAAATGAAAGCTGCGCTGCTGTTTCAAAGAAACGCTTACTTTTCTCTGAGATTGATATAGAAACGTTGGAAGGCAAATATCTAGGTGATTGGACCACGAAATATAATGATAAAGTTTCGTATTTAAAGCTATCTTTGTCTCATGAAACCTCCTTGCAATATGCCAATGAGGATAATGCAAAAACTTTGTGGGAAAAATTAATTCGAATTTTTCTGAACAAGCTGAAGACCGAAAAATAGATGCAGGGAAAAACATACGAAATCTACGACTTTAAGAAAATAACGGACTATATTGCCAAAGTATGAGGTTTGGAGAACAAACGAGCTCTTGTTCTTGAAGAGACTGAGTGTGAAATGGCCTTCTATGTGGTTGTCAAGAAAATATGTAATGATTCGTGCAATATTGAAGACTCAACGTGAAAATTCCTTTGATGAGCTACTAAAAATTATCCGTGAAGAAAAGCTTCTACGAAATAATGTAAGAATGTCAGCTGAAGTTTTGAACAAGAATTTGATTTCCACATCTGTTAGAAGACAAAGACAAAAGCAAGTGTGTCATTTTTGCCGTAAACCCAATCATGTTATGAAAGATTGTTTTATTTGGAAGCGAATTGAGGCGCAAAAGAAATTAAAGTTTCATCGCTCGTCAAGGAAAAAAAAGGACTTGGACACCTTAGCTTTATATTCAGAAGTAGAGGAGACGTCAACTAAGCACGAGTGGACTTTGGACAGTGGACTACGCATACGGTGAAGGGGAAAAAATTTGTTCGAGAACATTGCTCCATCAGCTGGTCAAGTGTTTTAGCAGGTAAGGACTCTGAACTTAAGTCTTGTTTTTGGTACTGTTAAAGTTAAAAATTCTTTAACAACATTATCGTCGAAAGGATTTGAATACCTTTCTAAAGTTGACTCTATACCAATAAGTAATAAATATGGTAATGTTGTAAAGAAAGCATTTAAGAGAAATAATCGTTTTCAGTTATATTTGAAGCCTTTAACTCAGTATAATATTAATTATAACTTTGTAGAATATCCTAATTATTCACATGAAGTTTGGCATAAGAAATTGTGTAATTTATTTCAACAATATATGCTACAGATGAAGGAAGTAATAGATTTTAACTTAAATTCTACCGTGTGATTCATGTAACGTAAGTAAAATTACGAGAAAATTCCACCCTCCTATTCCTAATTATCAAAGTAATGATGTATTAGAATTCATGCTGATATTTGTGGTCCTGTACATGTAGGATCATTGCGAGGTTCTAAATATTTCTTAATAATTGCAGATGACCATTCAGGAATGTATTTCAGTTTTTTATTGAGGAGAAAAGCTGACGAGATAGGTTCATTTGAAAAGTTTATTGTAATTTTAAACTGCTATCGTTCTCATGGGGGTCAGTTGGGTGCAAGCGTTGGTAAACGATAACAGATATATAAGACAACTTACATACAAATGTTAGTTCACTACCATTAAGATTCAGGAAGATATCGGCATTTCATTCAGGGGAATTTCAGTTTCACTCTATGAGAAGCTAAATGACGAGGGTCCTTGCACAAATTGATATTTTTAAAAACTTGAATTTTCGAATAGTTCTCGTGGAAATGAAATTTAAATAATATATTTAATTTATAAGTTTACATAGGTATTCAGATATTCAACTTTCATAAATTCAATATTACTCTTCGAATAATCAAGTTTTAAAAATATCAGTTTTTGGAAAATCCCTTATCATTTAGCTGCTTTACCGGACGTATTTTTATAAGCAATGGATTGAAGTAGACAATAACTCAAAAACGGACGGTAACTGCCATCTGATGAGAAAAATTTATCTGTTGAAATTATACACGTTAGCAAAAATACACGTTGAAACTGAAAAAGATGGGTGAAAATATTCATCATATTAAAAGATGAACATAATCTATGAGAATGTATAACTAATTCAACAGTTGAAAGGTTTTTTTAAAATTGCTAATGATTTTTGGATCTGAGAAAAATGAAAACTGAATGTTGATACTTAGGCTACCACACTTGCCGTAAAATTCAATATGAAGGATATTTCTTTTTGATATTTTTCCGGTATATTGTTAGAAGATGATAAATTGAGAAAATATTTATTCAATGGAAAAGTACTCATTTAAATAATAATTAATTGGCATTTAAGCATAATTGCAAATTTAAATGTGATAGTTCGTTGTTTATGCATTTATCATATTATAATGCTCTCTGTATTACTTTTGCAACGAAAAAAATGTTTTTTCTATATACAGAATTTTTTTTCGATTTATATGTGTTTTTCGATTTATATGTTCATTTTCAAAAAGATGCTCACCTTATTTTTGTCATATTTGTGCAGTTTCATTTCTTAAAGCATCAAATGTCATTTCCCACAATTATGTTTTATTATAATGGAAACTACATAGAATATAATACATGAAAATTAAATGAATTGAAAAGAGCGCCATTATTCTAGATTTATCACAAGGAGGAGGCTGGTTTGAAAGACTGACAATTTGTCTGCGAAATAATTTAGTAAGCTTTGCTTAAACCGATTTACATTAAATTAATTCACATCTGTGCCACAACTGACCACTTTTTTAATTCGAAATATTTCTATATAAAATTTTAATGCTGAGTATTTCCTAACTGTATTTCTCAAACAAATTAATTTTATTCAAAGCATGGAATTTTATATCCGAGCTGTTAAACGGAAATGAGAATTGTAGTTATTACATTGAGGGTGCACGAAAAAGGCGATGTGATTGCATTTTGTCCTGCTTTTGAGTTTTCAGCGCAATCCGTTAAATGAATTGACGTAGTTTTATGATATTTATTTTGGAGACGGTTAGGACGATAATATCCCTCAAGATTCTACATTTCAAATATTGAACTGAGGAAAACGGTCCTAAGGTTACGGACACACGGGTATTCGACTCGGAGCTGAAAACGTGTCGTTGGTGTTCACACGGAACTTTAGCGAATTGTTGCTGCCAGATGGCGCTGCATATTCGGCATTTCGGCGGTAAATCAAACCGATCATTGAGACAGAGACGCGGTTAAAAAATGGAAACGTTGTTGTTGGAAGAGGAGGCTCTCGCATTGTTTTTGTTAAACAAACAATGACAGAAGAAAAAGTAGAATAGGAGATTTTGGACATCCAACTTTAATTAGTTATGCAACTCATTATATTTTGAAATGAATAGGTAATTACTGCCATTTTTTGGTAGGATTGACTTCAATAACAACAATGAAAATTATTATTACTATGAAACTTTATAACATGCATCAAATAGCCTAAACACATAAATTAGTGATAATTTAAATTTTTAAGAAAAGTTAATTCTAATTGTTCTATTTCTGAACTGCTCAGATATAAAAATCTAAAAAGACTAAATTTAATCATCTATTGAAATCAAACTCGCCTATCAATAATTCAAAAACTTCATCAATTTGTGGTAGTTTTAAATTCCATACAAAATTTAAAAACTATTGCATAAAAATATCTCGGCTTTATTCACTCAATCCTTTCTTCTAAAATTCTACTGATATGCATGATAAACATTCTAAATAGGCTATGCACTACTGAATGAGACAACTCACACCGCCATCTATCGGCAAATTTTGGAATTAGCGGTCCTATCTCGTAAATGGTGAAAGAAACGAGAAAAAAGTGAATTGGAAAGTTGTAGAGCACTCTCGATTTAGTACGAAAAGATACCTTGTTCAAATTAATATTCAAAACATAATATAAAAAATGAACATTTGTTTGGTTGTGATTTTCAACACAATGGCGTCGTGAAACTCGAGGGCAGCGAGAAAGGACCATCTTATGGACTAAATAACAGCCAGTGTTGTGAGCCAGGGGAAACGCAAGCGAATTGCATTCATGAGGATCATGGTTCTTTCCCCGTCGGTTGCGTGTTTTACTGAATGTCTCTACAAACCATGAAAACTTTCTACTGATCTGGCAAAATCGTCTCTCCAAACACACACAAACATGTCTGGTATAAAAATCATATGGATTTCATGTATTATGCAAATGAGGATGGAACGTTATACCTGTTCACCAGAGACTACTGCTATAAAAAGTATGTTTCTGCTGGGTTGTACGTTAAAGCTGAGGGTTATGGAAAAATTTGGCATTAACGAGTATTGCGAGATGTTGTTAATTTACTGTGAATTTGAGCGTATGGCAAAATCGGCTGTATCGTGAACGTTTTCCTGAAGGCCCGCATCCTACACGGCAGACCGTCTTAAAAGTTGTTTAAGGGAGACGGGTTTTGTGACCAGCCGAACTCGTGTTTGTAGACCTCGTAATGTAGGACGCAAAGTGCAACCTGAAGATGTGCTAGCATACTCTCTCGTCCATCCTCAGAGCAGCACAAAGATGATCTGCGAAAATTGTGGTCTCCCAAAGGCCGCGTTTGGACAATCCTGAATGAATCAGGTGCTCATCCATACCGATCCACACCTGAGCAGGGATTGCTTACAAAAGATACTGAGAGACGTTACACGTGGTGCAAATTTGTGATGAATAACTTAGAGGACCACCGAACATTGCTGGTAGACATAATAAGTACGGATGAGGCATGTCTTTCGCGTAACGGAATTTTTAATAGACAAATCGTTCATACCTGGTCGCTGGAAAATCCAAGATTTTTTGTCGAAGTTCGACATCAACTGCGCTGGTCAATCAATGTTTGGTGCGGAAGTTTTAATGACAGGCTCATTGGAAATGTATTTTAGGAGGGAAAGTTAACGTGACAACGGTACAGGGTGTAATAACCGACATTGTTGAGAATTTATTGTTGCACCAACTCCGAAATGGATGGTTCCAATCTGACGGCAACCCTCCGCATAAGATTTCCAACGTTAAGCAGTACCTAATGGAGACATTCCAGAATCAAGTCATCGGGTAAGGTGATTTTGTAGATTGGCCCCCTCGCCCACCTGTCTTGACCCCATTGGACTTCTTATGCGGACACATAAAAGGGCAGGTATAAGGGACCCCTCCGCCAACAATGCAGGATCTTTGACGACGCATTACTGATGCTTGTGCCTCCATAACACCTGCCATGTTGCACAACGTTCCGCGAGAAATCCAGCCCAGAATGCAAATGTATATAGTGGCTAACGGAGAGCATTTTGAGCAATATAAATAAATGCTCCAGAGGACAGGGACCTGTCTCAATTTCTTTCTTCCACTCTTTATGGCATGACAATTTTCGAAATTGTGACCAAACAAATGTTCATTTTTTGCATTTGGTTTTGAGTGTTAATGTGCGCAAGATATCTTTTCGTACTAAATCGAGAGTGCTCTACAACTTCCTAATTGTCTTTTTCCTCGTATCTTTAATCGTGTACAAGACAGGATCGCTAAATCCAAAATTTTCAAAAAAGATGGCGCTGTAAATTGTCTCATCGAGTAGCGCATAGCCTTTTTACTATACCTAGACACCAACTTTATGGCCTAAGCTGCCACTGTTTAGAAGTTAAGGGGGTGTAACGCATATAAGTGGGAACCCTGCATATAAATATTCTACAGATGTTTTGAACTAAATAATTGAGACAATTTGGTTTGCTGTATTGCCTCAATACTTGACTAAAATAAATAAAATTTATGTTTAATATTGTTCGAAAAAGGTACGGAAGTTCGTTTGTCGGATTCGATAAACCACAGGAGACAGCGAGCATGGAAGTTCAATATAAAGAATGGCTCTGTAACGCCTAACACAATGGTGGCGAATCTATGACCCGCGGGTCAGGCACTGTCCTACGAAAGCTTTCTAAATGACCCACGCGAGGAATTTATTAACCTTTTTTATCATAAAACAGAGAAACAATTTTCTATCGTAGCACTGCACCTTTGACGTCGACCTTTATTTTTTATCTTCTCTTGGAAAAGTAAAGGTTGTACGACAAAAAAAAAGAAATTTTGCAGAGGATTTTATAAGTGAGAACAAATATTAGAAGGTTGTCTATTGTCAAGTTTCTCTGTCATCAAATCTTAAGTGCTTCAAAATGATTGGTATCGTTTTTATCCCACACACCCCTTTCCTAGTGATGTCACTGACTTAGCGACACACGAGACAATATAAAATAAAATATTTGACATACTTCTCAAAACGTTTCGCCATCTGTGGCCCATTACATGATTACAGAGACTCGAATACAAAACAAGTTTTAAAATCAATTTCAGAAATTCTTCAAATCATGTTTTAGTAGAGTGAAAATTGTCTAGCAACAACTTTCTAAAATATATTCCGATTTGGTTTAAAATGTATAACATTGTTCTGTTTCGCAATCTTTGTAAAGACTGTCGTCTTCTGCAATAATCCTTCGTTTTCATGCATTTTTTCTGAGGTGACCATGATAAACCGTCCTCCTTTAGAGAGAACTGTTCTTCTTTTTGTAAGTTCTGTTCTTCCTCGAAAAGCGTTCTCTTGCATATTTTAGTATGAAATAATCTTCTTATAGAGTATTTATTTTATATTATTATTACAATGGATGAAAAAATTCTTTACGAAATTTTTTCATCAATTTATTTGGGTCCTCCTTTTCATTAAGGAAAGTTTCGTCCTCTTACTGATCGAATATATTTTAAAAATCTTTTATATCAGTGCATAGAAAGAAATTTTGTAACAAAAATTTCCGGAAGTTCATTTTTAGAGACCGGAAGTGTCCGTCTAGAGCTCAAATCAAGTGTAAACACCGTAGTTTCGTTTTGATTTCTGACACTAAAAACAGTGAGAACCTCTAAAGACAGTGAGAATTCATTTTTAACTTTAATTAAGTAATGTGCCTTGCATCTGGCAACACTTTTAGAACTTATTTAGCTTCCTGGAATGGCAATCTTTGATTTCATACACATTGTTTGTATACAATTGCCTCACGTTCTTTTGCGAATTCTAAAGTTGGTTTTAAGTTATATTCTAGCTTTATTTTGATTTTTTATCACTGATTTTATATCTTGAAAATGCCTAAATACAGAACTAAAAATCGATCTTTTCATGGGAATCGCTTTACGAATGCAAATCAATCAGTTGAAGAACCTGCAACTGCATCCAAATTGATAACGAATGACTGTGCAGAGCTAAAGGATGAAGTAAATGGACGTAACGAACTTAAAGGGAACAGAATCATGGACATTTTCATTTTAAATTGTGTGTTTGCTGCCCTCAATGCCTTAAAACTGGTTTAAAGTTGACAGAAGATTCCAGTTTTGGACTTTGCTCAGACTTCACTTTAACATGCAAGTGTGGATACATGAATGGATTTACCTCAACTGCTAAGATAGGAAGAAAGTCTACCCTGAATTCCCTCTTAGTGCTGGGCCTAAGGCTTATTGGAAAAGGTTTCACATTTTCTTTTATGTTCAGTGAACTTGCCTTTTATGAGCAAGTCTACATTTCGTAGACATGAAGATCAGCTGTTGAAAGCTGTTCGGTGTGCTGCTGATAAGAACATGAAAGAGGCTGCTGCTGAAGTGAGAACCAAGACAAAGACATCATCTTGTGGTGTATCGGTAGACGGTACTTGGCAGCGCCGTGGGCACAATTCCTTAAACGGCTGCGTGTCAGCTATCTAAATCGACACCGGTAAAGTTTTAGACTTAGAACCAATGCCTTTGTACTGCCGTTACTGTGATAAAAAGAAAAATAATGATGATCATGCATGCAGCAATCATGTAGGATCGTCAGCAAGTATGGAGACGGTAGGAGCCTACCGAATATTCGATAGATCTAAACAATGCAAGAGGTTAACGTGTTAAGTGGCCCAAAGGATATGTAAAGAGGTGACTAGTGTGGCATACCTACGACGGATGAAATAATTTCCTTTCTGTTATTTCGCAACATTTTCACTTTTGGGGCTTACATCGTCTGCAAGTTTCGGTCCTCAATTCATGCTAACGAAAAAGTCGTCAAATGAGCTGTAACTAAATTTATTTTTATTTCAATGCAGATTCTGCATGAAGGAAATATGGTGTGACGACACAGTACTACAATAAGACTGCATACAGTTAAATTACATGCGCAGTTAATTTTGTCGTTTAAATTTGAACGTCACTTCACTTGGCTAACGTATTCACGTTGATGTGGAGCGGAAATTTGGAGAGGGGCATGCCATCTCAGATGTCGTCCTCGTCATCTGACTGAGATTCAAAACTAAGGGGTAACACAAAAATTGGCGTTAATATGACTAAATTATAAAATGACTAACTTACTATTTATGGCTTATTTTAATGCGACTCGAACCATAAATAATAAAAGCTCAATTTTTCTGTTAGTTTCTTGAAAACAATAGAAAATTAACATGAAAACATTGGGAGTTTTCTCGTCTCGGTATTCTCATATATTGCGGAGAATTCTGCGTTTAGCTTCGTAAATATAGTGAAGACGATTCACTTTCCATTTCGAGCCGCTTCCGATTGACTCAATAGGTAAAAAAAATTATAAAGTTCGAAGATGTTTCTCATCAAGACCTCACAAAAAAAATCAATCTACAAGTGGCGGACCGGGTTTCAAAACATTGATTGCTAAGAAACTATGAGGACTCATTCACATCCACATTGCTATAATTTAATTAAAGCCATCTTTATAAACAGTAGACGAAATTTCCAAAAAATGCAAGAATTAAAACTAATTGGTGCTTATATAATATTTGCGATATACAGACTGCCTAAGTACCATAACTTCAGACCTCCACAAGCTATAGTCTTTCATATAAGTGCTCTCTAGGTACAGCAAAGTAGCTCTGTACTACGCAGTGAGTTTAATTCGAAAACAGTAAGCGATACGGAAGAAAAGGAAATTCCAAATTGTAAAGCATCATCGATTTTGTACGAAAAGAAATCTTCTACACTCTCGAGTTAAGAATAGAAGCAGAAAACTAGCATTTTGACGATTTCCAAAACTGTTTGGTTACAAAACACGGAAGAATTGTGCCCTTGCCTAATGCATATGCTTGATTTTCCTTTCTTCGTACATAAAGTGCATCTAGAAGGAAATTCGGATATAAATTACTGGTCGATCAACCCATGTTATTGAATATTCTGAACCATACATTAACTGACGTGCATACTTGATGTCGGACTTCGACAGCTCATCAACTTCTATCGCCATTAATGGGCTTTCAGCCTGTAGTGGGGCAGCCTGAAAAGCATGCTCATCTGTCCATACCATTTTTGTCAAGATTAATTGACGTTAAATCTTTCCATCTCGAGGAAACTTTAGAACAGTTTAATTTTAAAACTCCAAACCCAACTTAGAACAAAAAGTCACAGTCATAAACAGAAATAAGCTCAATTATTGTTACATTTAATACTAACCTTCCATACTCTCCTCTGAGTGGCGCTGTGCTTATTTTTATCAGACTTCCTACCATTTATATTCTCATCTTGCGTGGGTGAAATGCTAAGCATGTGATTAAGGTGTTGAACTCTTTTCCGGATTGTTGACTCGACGTATTCTACGAATCACTCTTGATAGCTGCGAAACTTAAATCCTGTGAAACAATTTTTTATATATTTATATGAAAAAATTGAAATTTTAGAAATTTTAAATGTTCTTTTTAGAAAAAATGAGTTATCAACTAATAAGCTAGTCTTGTAGAATCAAACTATTGTCATAAAAGTTGTTTCAAGTAACAATATAATTGGTATACGCTACACGATAAGCCAACTTACTGCGTTAGCTAATTCGAAATTGGCGCTCTTATCTCGAATATAGTTTAAAAAAAGAGAATGAAGTATGGTATAATGTTGTAGATGATGTTGATGCGAAAAGGGGCACCTTGTACGCATTGAAATTAAAAATGGAAGACGTAAACGCGGATTTTTTTTTCATCCCGATTTCAAAAAATGCAACGTCAGAAATGGACTGTATGCATCTCTAAAGGCTACATTTGGAAAGTCCTGAGCGAATTTAGGCGTCGGTACCTTTTGGCAGGGGAGGTTGAAATATATTACTCATAGTGTTACTTATCATGTATTCCTTAAAGGTCTAGTAAATGTTCCTTGCAGACATTATTAACAGTAGGTAATGCATCCTGTATTTTATTCATTTATTGCAATCCCCATGTGTGCTTTGAAGAAAGAAAGATAAAAAGAACCCTATGACAGGCAAGTGCCGCATTGTTCCACATTTCGTGACGAAACCGTTTCTGAAAATGCAGCCAAATAAATGCCCGTTTTATGCGTTCTAATCTAGATATTAATATAATCCATATTTTTTCCATATCTAGTACCGTTTTTGAGTTAGAAACGCTAACTACGAATTTCGTTGCTGTATACTGCTGTAAGAGTATTCTCTACTTCTACCATAGGTACTTGATTATATAACACTAAAAACAAGTAAGGAAAAGAGTAACAACTTCGGAAAAAATCCAAGGTAAACAGAATAAATACACACGAAGTTTCTGGTGCGCGCAAAAAGCAGCAGCTTCCAAGAATTTTATGACAAGAATTCAAAAATTTACAAACAAAATAAAAAACTATCAGAGGACAAAGACAACATAAAAATGAGAAAAGGAATCTGGCCGATGGACTTTATCAAGGATCATCCCTGCAATGATTCTATTATTCAAAAACATAATTTTTATGTTGACCCTTGTCCTCGGATAATTATTATCATTTTATTTGTGAATTTTTCAATTACTCTATTATAAAGTAGACACCACTTTTATGACTCTCGCCGGAATATAATAACCCATATTGTACCAAGCATTGAAAAAATTTATATTTATTCAAAAAAATCTTAAATATGTGTTACTCTAAGCCTATGTATTTGCAAAAAATCGAAGTACCTACCAAACTTATATTAGTTTAGTCGGTATAGGCTGTCCGAAAAATGAAACAATGGTTGTCCTTAATTAGTCCTTAACCCGTCAACACACGCGCTCCTTTCTGCTACGTTAGTACACTCGCGGGACAAATTTTACCCCATTCTTGTTTGTTGCATAATAAGCTTGCGTTTTCTGATTAGGCTGAAAGAAAACTTTTATATTAAATTATGAACCAATCTGAAGGGTTAAAAACAATTTATCTCGGTACTTTAATGCACTTATTGCCGAAACTCGACTTTCAGTTGAACATATATTTTTACTGAAAAATGTACACATAAAAGCTTTGACTGAGGAATTTTGCGATAAAAAATATGAAATATCTACAACTGACTTTTTTAAAGTGCACATGATAGGTGTAACAATATTTAGAAACACGTATTTGATACTCTTTGAATTGAAACTTTTTGAGTAAACGATGTCTAAAATTACTACAAAATAATCGATATAATTTTACTTATTATTTCATAATAGCTGTACTATTTTTTTATAAAAATATAACTCAGACGAATTTTAGACATTCCATCTGTTTATGATTTGAACAATGATCGCAGAATATGTTAACATGTCTTTAACAGATTAATTTATTTCATTCTGAATAGGACACTAATGTTTTCCTGTCATCATTTCTGGGAAACATATCGCAAAGTCCAGAGCCTCTTTACTGAATATTTTCTTGTTGAAGTTATATTTGTTCCCCGTCTAATCTCTTCACACTAGTTCTATATTTTTTTTCGCGTTCGTAAGTGCTCATTTCGTCACCCCGTTTCGTTTCTCAATGCTAATTTAATGGTGGTTCAAAATCACGATGTCTATCTCAAAGTAGTTCTCAAGTTGATTCAATACAGGACGTTAATATAAAGAGCTAACTAGTGTATTGAATATTTGTATGAATTTTATACGTTCTCAGACTGATAGGTAGAAACAGGTAGGCATAATTCTAACTCTATTTTTTTTCTCAGGGAAGTCTAAAATATAAAGATTCATCAAAATATCGGGTGGAATGTTTTGACGATAACAATACTTTTTTTTGTATGTTTCACATATAAAAAAATAAAATACAATTTCCGCCATCCACCAAGTTACAAATTGACTACTTTATCACTTACTTCACCAACTGAAAACGTTCTACAATGCAAAGAGATTGAGATGTTTATAATTATTTGATTCCGTTTCGTGTTAGTTTAGGCAAAGTCTCTCATATGCTGCCCTGCTCAGTTAGATAACGGAAATAATTGTAGAGGGGTGCAGATGATGGATGGGATATCGGATCGGTGGATTATTCTGTAAGCTCATGAGAATCCTATCGCCTCTTTGATTAGATTGTTGGCTATCTAACTTAAAATCAGAAACTTTCTAAAACGAACAACGGATTTCTTTTCTTTTTATCCTCTTATAACCCTACAACACTTGAAATTGCCGCTTTAATCAGATTTATATCTTCGCAATACGACCCTTTTTCCTGAAGGTATTCGGAAGAACACGAAGCTTGTAGTTCCGACAGTAAGCAGTAGATGGAAAGTGATGACAGTAATTCAAACTTTTTACTTTTTAAGTGAATTAATTATTTATATTAATTAAAATACCCTTCATGTAGTTTTATTGCATTTAACATTTCTGCAGGTAACATGCGTCCAAATTTCATCTTTTACGAGTTTTAAAATCCATAGTATTTTATTCCCTCATTTCAACATAAATGTGAGTTCATATTTTAGATGACTTTAAATGACTTTCTAACTTTCATTGCATGTTTATCAAAGATTACTTTTAATTGAATTACTTCAATAAGATTTTGACTACTGTAAAATTCATTGAAGTATGAATTTGACGGAAATGAATCTCATTGAGAAGACTCTAATCCCATACTCTAAATTTCAAACATGTAGATTATTCTCGATATACACAATGACGGACAGACAGAGAGATTTTCCGAAGAGGGATTTCTTTCCAAATTTAACCGAAATCTACAATTTCGGTTCAAAGATCTGTTACCAAATTTCATTTGTCTATCTTGTTCCATTTTTCAGCTATAGTGTTCGCAGATAGATATTTGTCCAAAACCTTATGAAAGGGAGAGGTCTGAAAAGCGGAGATTCATCAAAATATCCAAGGGAAACTTTTTTCGACAATTACAATACTTTCTCTTTGAATATAAATTTTATAGGACAAAGTGAAAAGTAATTTTAAGAAACCTCTCATCTTTTTATACCGTAGGTGCAAAGCATTTAACTTAATAAGTGTACGATTTACCTGTAATATCAAACACTTTTCTGAATGAAATTTATTATACCTAATGTTTCTGGCAGACATTCCAAACATGGAGAATTAAGCTCAATAATGACCCTGTAAACTAACATAAACTAGTTAATTCATTTACTGATTTTTTTCTAAATTTTTAAATATTCATAATGATAAATATTTTCCAAAAGCTTGTTCCGAAATATTTCCAGGAAGTTAATAATATAACATTTTTATTTTATCACTTATAGCGTCTATATCGCTAAATTAAGTTCCACCAGCGATTGCTGTTAGTTACCTTATATAGTGTTCTTAACTATGCACTTAATGACTTCCTTAATGACTCCAGTTGTCTGAATCATTGCCAACGAAAAGCGTGTAAAAGCTTATATTTTAAATTCTACTTCATCAAGAACTTTACTATCGAGGAAAGTAAAAGAATACAGTTATTTCGACAATCCTATCAGTATAATACTTTCAATTAGAAAACTAGCTGTCACGCTATTATTTTTTCTATTTTATCCTATGGAAGGATTCCAATAGCTTATCGTACGCGACAAATTTTCATTTGTAAAACTAAGGTTATTCATTTTAACAATATTCTGCATTGTAACCATATATTCGCAGCTTATGGCATTCATTTAGATCGCATAGCTAGGGTAAAATAAGCAGAAAAAGGAAGGAATAGAAGAACCGAAAAGAGGCATAAATTTAAAACGCCTTCTCAAATTCTAACACTTATCCCACTTTTGCAATTTTAGAGAAGAATTTAACTGAAAACTTAAAATGAAATATTAAAAAGTATCTGAAGTACAAGAAAACTTCCTTAAGCGGTCACTCCTCTCAACGGCCACTTTCGTTTTGCCCGGAATTTTGGGCCAAAGACAAAGTGTTAAAATAGCCTCTAGGGACTGCTGCTCAAACTCTTCTGATTGGCTGGGATGGTATCCCATTAAACTTCAACAAAATTCAGTGTCTTCGACTCTCTGACATTGAACCCTTTATTAAGAGAAAACAAGGAAAGAAAAAAAAACCCACCCGGTCAAAACCAACTCCAACTTCCAACAAGATTAAAATTAAACATTAATTTCCTAAAGCAAAATAATAGCGAATTTCGGGTTCTACTGGCCCTTCAGGTGCTGTTTTTGTTCCTGATAAAGAAGTTGCAACAATCAACCAAGAAGTGAGTTATGAGCTCGACTGACATAAGGGAAAATTGTTATTATTAGAGATTTCTGAAAAATCGCCAACGAAACAATTACGGATTTATTTTTCAATTGATCCAAAGTTATTTCTGAAGAAGCTTCAAGACCTGATCAATCAAAAATTATATTTTTTTCAAAAAAAATTAGAGATCTTCGAATAACGTAGCTTTTTTACTAGATGATTCATAAAGTTTGCTTTTACCCCCGAGGAGGCGCAAGGGGGTGTCCGACAAACACGCCACGTAAAATGGGAAACATACAGACTTTCCTTAGTTTAAATGAGTCATATCCATGCTATCTGACTTTAAGGTCACATTCAATAGAAGGAACGTGTCTCAAGAAAAATTCTTTATTTTTAATTGAAATTCACCATAAGGAGTATGAAACACTCCCTTGCGTCAGGTTTCTTTGTTCACTTGATATATTAAGGAAAGGAAAATAATATTGCCTTGTTATTTAAAGTTTAGTGAAGAAACAAGTGATTGAAGAACATTATATATTTTTAAAATGAAGATTTTTGCCGGCACGAGACTTTTAAACTGGATAATATTGTAAGTGGAAATGTCAAGAGATTAATACTAAAGGAGGTAATGTAACTGTAATCAGTCAAAATCTTATCCGCTTTCACGAAAAACTTTGGAGAAAAAGCTTAAAATTGTAGAAACTATTCTGAAAAATAAAAGTACATATTACGCCCTGAATTTATTGGACCTAAATATAAAGAAAAGCAGAATTCTTATTTGGATTTATAAAAATATGGATTCTTGTGTTCTTAAAAAATTTTTAAACAGCATTTTCCTATCCAAATTGCTTAATGATTATTATCTTGATGATTCTTTACTGTAAAAAATATTTAAAACATGTATGTAAGAAATATATTGTTCTTATGTGTTCGCAATGAGCTGAACAATTATATTGCTTTATTTACTAAATATTTCTTTTAAAATGTTTTTCTTATATAACTAGAATTGTTTTCATGAATCAATTGAAACAGATATATCATAAAAATATTGCTAGTTTTGCTTAAATAACGGAACAAAGAATTGGGTTTTCGCCCCCCCCCCCCCCCCTTGCGCATCTTTGCGTTACTCTTCTTAGCGCGCGTCCTTCCGGGTTAGTAGAAAAACCGAATTAAATTTTGTTCTTCTACGTATTTTCAACTTCCAGACGACTTGAAACTCTTTTATTCAGCCATCCCTCTGAGCCGCCAATTTTCCTTGGAGGGGGGGACTGCTTTATAGAGGCTTCAGTGTATAATATATTTTTGATTTATTTAGAAATGTGACATTTTACTGTTGAAAAAGGGCAACAATCGTTCTCATTTAGGGAGGAGAGTTCTGATTTTGTAAGTTCTGTCCTCCCTCAAAAAGTTTCCTTCTTTTCGGTATTTAACATTAGGAGCGTGAATGCAGATTTAAATAACGAAAATCTGTGCAATGGGCAGGTAATTACGTTGTAATTTATAAAAGATGGGAGGAAATATTCAGCCTATTCAGCAATGAACATATTCCATGCGAAAATGTTCTTATTCATGTCTAATATATGTTGCGCTGCCCTTCAACTAATGCAGCATTCGAAAGGTTTTCTTTTATTTCAATGGCTAATAATTTTTGCACCTGTGAAAAATCAAGACAGAATGTTGATACTCTGCCCGCAGCACTTGCCGTAAAATTACATATGAAGGATATTTCTGGTTCATATATTCCCAGTATGTTGTTAGAAGATGTTATACATTGAGAAAAATATACAGTGGCTCCCAAAAGTGTTCGTACACTTACGATTTTCAATGAAATAGGGCTCTATCCATGAATTAAAATTAATATTTCGGAATAGGCATTTAATAATAAGATCTATGAACTGTTCTTAACAAAACTACTTGAAATATTTTAAGAACATAGTAAAACTTTATTTTTAAGAAATCAATAATCAAAAAGTAACAAAAATTTTATCTCACAAAAGTCTTCGTACACTGAAATATTTTCGGATAAATTCATAACTTAAATTATCGTCTATCACTTTATTTTTATTTTTACATTGTGTGGGATTTAGAAAATCGTTTGGCTTTAATTTTTGCTTGCTTACACCGTAATATTCTATTTATTATTTAAAAATGACTCGTAGTCGTAAAGAAACAACAATAAGCATTCGAAAATTGATTATTTTTCATCATACTAGTGGTAAATCAGTTCGAAATGTCGCTAAATTAGTTAATTTATCCCATTCTACTGGGCAATATGTGATAAAACGCTTTAAAGAAGAAAATCGGATCGAAAAACAAGGTAAGAAAAGGTCGACCGGCAAAGTTAACAGAACGTGATCAGAGATTTATAATTAGAAAATTTGTGAAAAATCCACGTTTGAGTGCTTTAAAAGTTTCTGCAGAATTTAATGAAAAATTTTCTATTCCCCCATTTCACCTGAAACTGTTCGACGAGTTCTCAGAGCAGCTGGACTAAATGGGCGTTCTGCCCGTAGAAAATTTTTTGTTAGTGCGAAAAACAGAAAGTTCATGCTTTCCTTCGCAAAATAAATGTTAAATAAACCCGAAACGTATTGGAACAATGTCTTATTTGCAGATAAAAGCAAATATAACATTTTTGGTATGGAAAAGAAAAAATGAGAAGCTTAATCCCAAGAACTTAGTTGGAACAGTTACGTATGGCGGTAGAGGTGTCCTTGTGTGGGGGTGCATGTCAGCATCAGGTATAGGTAATTTGGTATTTTTTGATGGTATAATGAATCATGCTCTTTATTTAAATATTTTAAAAGACAATTTAAAATTATCAGCCCAAAATTTGGGTATTGGAAATAATTTTTTTTATCAAGATAACGATCCTATGCACACGGCTCTCAACGTTCGCCTCTGGTGTCTCTATAATTGTCCACAAAATTTGAAAACACCACCTCAGTCGCCAGATTTAAACCCAATAGAACATATTTGGAGAGAACTGGAGGTTAGAGTACGAAAACACGACATTAAAACTAAAAGCGAACTAAAAACAGTAATGATGGAAGAATGGATGAACATTGATGCAGAAATTACAAAAAAAACTAGTGAAATCTATTCCCAAACGCTTAAAAGCTGTTGTGGATGCTAAAGGATATCCTACTAAATATTAATTTAACGAAAAATTAGAATATTTACTAATATGTAGAGATTTTTTTAAAGTGTACGAAGACTTTTGTGAGATAAAGTTTTTGTTACTTTTTGATTATTGATTTCTTAAAAATAAAGTTTTTCTACGTTTTTAAAATATTTCATGTAGTTTTGTTAAGAATAGATTATAGATCTTATTATTAAATACCTATTCTGAAATCTTAATTTTAATTCAAGGACAGAGCCCTATTTCATTGAAAATCGTAAGTGTACGAACACTTTTGGGAGCCACTGTATATTCAATGGACATTAACAAACATGTTAGCATAATTCCAATTTTAAATGTCACAAGTGTTTTTGTAAGGCAGTTATGATGTTATAAGGCGTTCAGTATTAAAGTTGCAATGACATTTTTACTTGCAATATTTTTTTCCAATTTATTTGTGCCCTATTTTTCATTATATAAAAGTGGGTCGCTTTGTTTTTGTCATAGTCATCCAATTTCTTTTTCTAATCTGTCAACAGTCATGTTACACAATGATGTTTTGTAATAAGGGAAATTACATTGAACACAATACATGAACATTACAGTTATCGAAAAGAGCTCAAGTATTCTAGAATTAACGACGGTATGAGACTAAGACTGACAACTTTTTAAAGAAATAATTTAGTAATTATTGCTTGAACAAATATGCCTTAGAATCATTCACATCTGTTTTCATTTTCCAAATATATGTTTAAAATGCGCATAGACATATTTATTAAGCATTACCACTATTTTAAAACAAGATTTTTCCATATAAATTTTATCCCTTCGGAAGAAACCAGGAATACAACGAAATCCACTGATTCTCTTAATTTAAAACTTGGAATTTTATATCCGAGCTGGTCAACGAAAAATGAGAATTGAAATTGTCACTAGAAAGTCCAGGAAAAAGACGTTGAGATTCCATTTGGCCTATTGATGATGTTTGAGCGTAATCCGTTAAATCAATGGCCGTATATTTATTATATATATTTGGAAACGTTTGAAATAAAACCATTCCTAAGGATTATACATTTCAAATATTGAAGTAGAGAAAAAGATGTTAAAATTAGAGAAAAAAACTATGCGGCAACTAAATTGGTATCATAAAATAGGTAATTTCTATTTGGTTCAGGAATCATTTTTTAATATTTCAAGTAATTATCAAGGAAAAACGCTGAATGCGATTAATCTATTCAATCAAGATTTTAAAAATTGCCCTCGAAATGCACATGCTCCAAACACCTCTTTAGAATGTTTGAGCAAAATTTCATAGTTCTATGTCCAGCGGTCTGCCCTGGAGCGTTCAAACGCATACACATTCTTCTTTCTAATTAGAATAAAATTAGAGAAAAAATGCACGGCAATTAATTTGGTATCATAGAAAAGATAATCTTTTTTATTTAGTACAGAAATTATTTTTTTGGTATATTATTTTCCGAAGTTATCAAAATAAAACGACGAAGTTGATTACTCTTTAATTAATAAAGAATAAAATACTGTCCCGAAGTGCACACTCCCCCACAACCTCTGTAGAAATTATCATAGTTCTGTGTCCAGCGGTCTGACCTGGCGAGTTCAAACGCAGAGAAATTCTTCTTTCTTATTAGTAGAGATATATAAATATGCTACAGGCTGTTTTACTAAATAGTTGATACAACATGGTCTGATGTGTTGCCTCAATACTTCACTAAAATAAAAAGAAAATTGTGCTTAATATTGTTAGTTACGGGCAAAAAGTAGAAACATTATTTTTCGTTTTTTGCAAAATTTAAAAAATTTAAGCTTCATCGTTTTTTCCCTGGTCCCTTCATTTGATCCGGATCAAAACATTAAAGTTGCAATACTCAAGACTTAAGGTCCAAAGAGTGGAATATTATTAGTGCCCAATACAATACATATTATATACCGTTCAGAAGAAAACAGTTTGTCTCTCATGTTCAATACACTACAGTGGACAGCGAGCACTGAAGTTCAACTTACATTTCTTCGAATTCCCGAAACGAAAACGATCCCAAGATCTACATAGATTCTTCCTGTTCCGACGACGAGGAATAACGCGAAACGCGGACGGAATTCGTGGAAAAACAGGCCGTAGGAACGCGGCTTAGTTCGCATTCGGGAAAAAATTAGGAAAAAGAAGAAGAGAGCGAACCTTTAAACCAGAGATAAAGGGCAGATTTTTTTGGGCCGCGAGGTCAAATGTTTTCAGAACTATCAGCTAGAATTGTCTGCGTGTCTGTGCGTATGTGAACACGTTAAAGCTACGTTCCTACGGCGAGTCATTCCACGAGCTTCGTCCGCGGCTCGTCGTCGGAACAGGAAGAATCTATGTAGGTCTTGGGCTTTAAGTTCATCTGCTGTTTCCACGTTATGGCGGTAAATGGTTCGCACAACAAAGGAGGGGGAGTGGCCAGACGACGTCAATACATCCGTTCACTCGAGCCTACCGAGAGATTTTTCAAGCCACGAACCTCGAGCGACTCGAGGTTTGCCAAGCCACGAACCTCAGGTTATTCGAGGTCTGTCAAGCCACGAACCTCGTGCTACTCGAGGTTTGCCAAGCCACGAACCTCAAGCGACTCGAGGTTTGCCAAGCCACGAGCCCCCAGTGACGCGAAGTTTGCCAAGCCACGAACCTCGAGCTACTCGAGGTTTGCCAAGCCACGAACCTCCAGTGACGCGAGGTTTGCCAAGCCACGAACCTCGAGCGACTCGAGGTTTGCCAAGCCACGAGCCCCAAGTGGCGCGAAGTTCGCCAAGCCACACGCCGAGAGAACAAGACCTAACACGTTAACTGACGCATCGCCTACATTCGGGTGACGCTGATATCTGGACCTTCTATCTAATTATATGAACTCTCCTCTATATCTTAATTACGGTTAACAAAGCAGTCGTGCAAGATAGTGGATCAAAACCGAAATTTTGGGCCGAGGCTTTACATGCATTGTACATGTTAAAATATATGTGTTGATAAATTTAGAAAAATATTCATTAAATGGAAAAGTACTCATTTAAATAATATTTAATAGACATGTAAGCATAATTACAATTTTAAATGTTGCAAACGCTCTTGTTATGCATTTATTAATATATAGTTCATTCTGTGTTTCTGTAACAATGAATAAAATGTTTCTTTTATTTACAGTATTTGTTTTCAATTAATTTGTGTCCTCCTTTCCAATGTGAAAAAGTTAGTCACCATATTTTTTACGTATCCGTGCAATTTCTTATCCTAAAGTGTTATGTTTCACAATGATGTTTTGTGAAAAAATAAATTACATTGAACGCAATAAATGAACATTCCATCAATTGAAAAGAGCCCTAATTATTCTAGAATTAAAGCCGGTTTTAGGCTGATTTGAAATATTGACAGTTTTTTTCCGTAATAATTTAGTAAGTATTAACTCATCATATTTGCCTTAGAAACACTCACATGTTTATTCATTTTCCAAAGATAGCTTTTGGATACACATAGACGTGTTTATTAAATTATTACTACTATTTTAATACACTGTTTTCCTATATAAAATTTTTGAAATTGGAGTACTTATAAAAATATTGAATTATTGTATCTCTCTTTATTTCAAGCTTGGATTTTATGTTCGAGCTGGTATAAAAAATTAGATTTAAAGTTATGACTTGGATGTTCCAGGAAAAGGAGAAGAGATCCCATATTGTCCTGCATTTAACGTTTCAGCGCCATCCATTAAATCAATGGATGTAGTTTTATGACATGTATTTGCAAACAGTTAAGGTGATAATATTTAATCAGTCATATACATTTCAAATTTCTCACTTTTTTTTTAGTTTTTCCTGAATATTTCGAAAAATATTCAATATTCAAATTACACGTGACTTTACAAATTAAAGATCGTGCGATCCCTTACAGATTGGTACTTAGATTTTTCTTCAGGCTTTAATAGTTTTTGATATAACTGATCTTAAAACGAATAAATTTGTAAACAATCTTAATTGATAGTACTCCGATCCTGGGGGGAAGCTCAACGTCGCCATCTTGGATTTCATCCCCCATTTTCGTTTTTCCTAAATATCTCGAAAAATTTTAAATTTTTAAATTACAATTGATTTAACATATTAAAGAGAGTAAAAT
Organism: Araneus ventricosus; assembly: GCA_013235015.1. Lineage (NCBI taxonomy): Eukaryota > Metazoa > Arthropoda > Arachnida > Araneae > Araneidae > Araneus > Araneus ventricosus. The sequence continues at coordinate 29,517 of BGPR01001672.1, read as the reverse complement.
TCCCTACAAGTACATATTTTTGTTTTTCTTCCAGCTTTAATAGTTTCCGATTTCCATTTGTGTAGAACTGTATCAACTTTTGGACCAGTTATATCGAAGGACTGGCCGTGTGTCGGTATGTACATCCGCATGAATGTGAACGCGATAACACGAAAATGCAATGACTTGGATAAATGAGATTGGGTATTTAGACCTCTAAAAATAAATGAAGAACTGTATTAAACTTTGGTTGCCATCGGTTGAATATGAAGTCTCCTTGACGCGCTCTTCTATTACGCGGGCAGTAAAAATCTGAGTACTCGTAACGGTCCCCGCCCTGGCCAATGTCCGCAGTTTCAATGTAGGAGGTTGACACCTTTATTAAGGAGTATACAAGAAAGTATAGGGGATACCACCTCCGCTGTTTTCAAAAGGTATTCATGAAAACACGAAGAATGTAGTTCCGGTAGTAAACTATAGATGGAAGGCTGATGGTAGAACTTAAAATACAGGGTGATTGTAATTAAAGTTGCACTTTCAAAAGGGGCTGTATAAAAAGAACCACTGGTCAGAGTGACCTGATATTTCAGCTGAGTATACGTGAAGGAATGGGAATTTTATTTGAGAAAGAAAAAAAAATATTTGAAAAATTGACCGATAGATGGCGCTGAGCTCGTGATAAGATGCTAAAAACGATTGCTTAAAAATATATGCTAATTTTAAGATGCTAATTAAAAGACGTTACATGTTGTTGAGGCACTCTTTGTTCAAAGCCCATCCACCACCGCAAAGTGTTGTCGCAGCGGATAGGAAAAAATCGGTGTTTAATTGACCCTAGGCAAAAAACCGTAGAAACAGCAAAAATTGAATCGGTTTTAATTTTCCCTAGGCCAAAAACCGTGAAAAAAGCAAAAACTGATGAAAAAATCAAGAAAATTAAGTCGGCTTCGACTTTCTTAAGAAATGTTCAATATGCCGTCCAGCTTTTTCTCCTATGAGCTGAAAGCGCAAAACGCATGTTCCACAACAGATCGGAGTGTTTCAGTGGTGATATTGTGAATGTGTTTCGCAATCGGACCCCGTACACAACATCCTTTAGGTAACCCCATAGCCAGAAGTCGCAAGGGTTCAGATCAGGTAATCGTGGCGGCCAGGCTGTTTGGAAATGGCGACTGATAATTCTGTAATTTTCAAAATGCAGATTCAACAGCTGCTTCACTGGTGTTACAATGTACGGAGGAGCGCCATCTTGCACAAAAATTGTGCTATCGACACATACGCGCTGTTGCAGTGCTGGAATGAGCTGGTTTCGTAAGAGATTCACAACGAGTCCCATTAACTGTACAGGTTACAGGACCGGAAGGGCCAATCTCCTCGAAAAAGAAAGGGCCAACGATAAATGTCGCCGTAAACCACACTGTGACATTTTGATAATGAAGATGCAATAGTTGCATTTGGAACAGATTCTCTCTTGCCCATATTCTGCAATTTTAAGTATTGACAGAACCTTGGAGATGGAAATGAGCTTCCTCTTCCCACAAATTGTTCTATGGTCAAGGCCATGCATTGTCCACTTCCATTGGAGCAAGAAATTGCAGGGCGAAAGCTTCTCGTTTTGGTAGGTCAGCAAGAACCAACTCCTCAACATGCTTAATGCGTTTGAATGGATAGCATTGCAAGATGTTTCGCAAAATTTTACGAGCCGTGCTGACAGACATGTCTAAAATTCGGGAAATTCCTCGTGCACTGAACGTTCCCAAAGCACTGCTTTAAGCTTCCTGCAATGCTGTAGCCACATCCTCCAATGACGACGAAGCAATGCTTCCCCCCTCTTCCACATTTCACGTCAAATGAACCCGGCTCTTCGAATTTATCAATCATCTTCTTCATCGGACCAGAACCACTTCTTAAACCCTTTAATTTCTTCAATGGAATTGCCGTACAGTAACCGTTCTTGTAAAAATGCTTCACAAGCAGAGCCCGATCTTTCAATGAAAAAGTCGTGACTACCTTCTCAGACGCAGAATAACAGGAACTGCATGTTCTCCTCCTTTTCATCACAAGTGTAATGTGCGGTGTGCGTGTCACGTCTTTTAATTAGCATCTTAAAATTAGCTTATCTTTTAACCCTCTGACTACTAAGAGTTCTCAAAATCTGAGTACAGTTGTAGACGGAGGTTTACTTACTAATTGATATGTGGAATGGATTCGTACGCTCCGTTCTACTTTTCTCCTCACTAAAGGTGGTGGGAAACATGAATGGCAGGCTTTTCATCTCTTATCTCTCCCCAAAGTGTCACTTTCTCTCCCCTTTCGGAACAGCAACCGGCCGAAATCACCAGACTAGTAAAGAAGTTGCATGGGCGGTAACGGCCGGCCTAGGAGTCAAAGTGTTAAAGCAATCGTTTTTTAGCATCTTATAACGAGTACAACGCCATCTATCGGCCAACTTTTGAATTCTTTTTTGTCGCAAAACAAATTCCCATTGCTTCTCGTATAATCAGATGAAATATCAAGTTATTCTGACCAGAGGTTCTTTTTTTACAGCCTTTTGAAAGTGCAACTTTAATTATAATCAACCTGTATTGTAATAATTATTTAAATTAATTAAATTGTTTTTTCCTCTTTCTGTGTTTTATTCTACACCAAAACTTATATTATACTGAAAAATAAAATCTAAATTATTGATGGTAGATTAGTTTAGGATATGAAGTGTCAAAATTGCTAACTAATAATCATCGCCTTATCTGAAATTAGAAAATCTGTGGGAATTAGGTCAAATATGAAGAGTAAAGCTATTAAAATTTAGGTTATTCACAATGGGTTATTCTAAATCAGTCTAAAATAACATTAGTTCGTACCCACGTGATACACATCAAAAGCACTGCTCCAATTTAAAATTCCATCGGGCATAACCTAATCTAGGAGATGAAGCGCCAATATTTTTATGCTTCAGTGCCGGTTTTACAAAGGAAGGTGTTTGACCTTCAGTAGCTTCCGAACTCTCTACCACTCACACTAGGATTGCATGGCTTTTTCTCTAGTGCTCTTTTGATGCACATGAGGGGCACGTTAATCTGGTAATTGAAATCCGCCGACTTCGTTTATATTTTTGATTTCCCAAATTTTTCTCAATATTTTATTTTATATACCTGCAAAACTTCGTATACCTGTGTCCTAATCCCTAATTCAATGATATTGAATGTTATTTCCAATTTATTGTTTCAAAAATATCGAATACTTTCTGGTTCTCAAAGAGAACAGCGTCATTTCTAAGGAACCTTACCGGAAAACAAACGTCAACTGCCTCCTGCATTTCTGGATATTTTGTTAGTTGAAATTACAAGGAAATACAAAAAAAAAATATTTTGAAACGCAAATATAGCTTTGTAGGAACGAATAGTTCAGTTTTATAAGCTTATCCTTAAGTCTAAACAAAAATTTAACTTTTTATCCCCCAAATGAGTAGCAGTCGATAGTGTTAGCATTTGTATTGCTCCCGACCGAAGGTTAATTTTATATTCAATGTCGCATGTTGCTAGAAGAAAAAAAAATGTCACGGCTCAGTGTAAGAGAATGTGCAGATAGATGTCAGTCAGCGTTCACGCAAACCTACAATTTTTTTGTTAAGATCACAAAATAATTTTATTTGCCTACTTTTTCCCATTTTTGAGATATCGTGTTGAGAGACAGATTATTAGTCCTAAACATTCGGACTCGGAGAGGTCTGAATGGCGGAGATTCATCAAAATCTCGAGGTGAAGTTTTCTGACGATTACAATACTTTCTCTTCGTACAGGTGGTTGACAAAATATCTCGAAGTCTTTTAGATTTGCTCATTCTTTCGAATATCTCCTTAAAGGTTTCATAAATTTTCTTTGAACTCCGACCATGGAAAGAATATTATTGAACACACATTCTGCATTGAAGATACGGTCAGGAGGACAGTTAAGGAACCTAACAGAAATTGATGAAGAAGAATAAAAATTAGGCTCACTCCGTTTCACAGGAAGCTGATAATGATTTGCAATTTTCATCAATGTTTTTGTTTGACGTGTGAAGTATTTACAAGCATTTTCGTAAAAATATCATGAATATTCGAGAAGATATAAAGGTTTTCTTTAAAAAATCCCAATTTTCCCGCATGTTTTTTGCTTATGACACGCAGAGTTCTAGAGTTCAATTATGTGAATCTTGCAGAATACAGACAATATGCCAGAAAAGCATTGTATTAAAATTTACAGTAAATAGTTTAAATAATTAAGGAAATATGAGTATTTATACTTATTAATTTTTAACTACGCATGTGCAAAATGTAGTAAAAGTTTTCTTCCATAACATCTAAGCGAGATATACAAGAGAAGTTATAAGAAAATTCCTTTTCGCGACCAATAAGATTTAGAAAAATATCGGAATTTCAATGAGGTTAATTTCAGTTTCATACAATGAGAAGCTAAATGAAAGAAGGTTCTTGCACAAATTGATATTTTTAAAAACTCGAATTTTCAAATAGTTTTCGTCGAATTTCAATTTCAATAAGATAGTTTTCAATTAATTTAATTTATAAGTATACATTGGTGTTCAGTATATGAAACGTTCATAAAATTCACTATTACTGTTCGAAGATTCAAGTTTAAAAAATATCAGTTTGTGAAAAGCCCTTATCATTTAGCTACTTTACCGGAAGTAATTTTGTAACCAATGGATTGAACGTAGACTATAACTCAATCTATCTGACAACTGTTGAGAAAAATAGAGGTAAGGGGTGAAAACGGAGGCTATCTTTGTCCCAAAGGATTTAGTTGACGGTTTTCACATCACCCGTTCATCGGTGGAGGGAATTAGTTAGTTTAGTTATATTAACGTCCCGTTTTGAAACAACTCGAAAGCTATTTTGGTACGGACGTAATTTTGAATCGCGGTCAAATGACGAGGACGACGCCTGATCTTGCACCCCCTCTCCAAACTTCCACGCTACACCAACGGTAGGACGTTTGACCCTCTGCATATGATTCAGCGTGCAACAAGTCCCATAAACGACGGATCTTTAGTGGAATCGGGTTTTGTACCTGGGACCCTCCGGCCCCAAATGCGAGAACTTACCACTAGCCCACCGCGGCGGAGGGAGGACTGACCCCGTGGTATCATTTGCCGACCCTTTCGAACACTCGGACATGCGCAATGGACAGGAGGTATTCTCTTCTGGCTTACCGTCAGTAATGCTGTCCTCTGGTTGTGAAGATGCGATATTATATTATGTGGATTGGATGAAACTGGAAAACATATTGTGTATAACTGACATGCCAACTAATACACTACTGCCGGAAGCAGCGGGGTGAGAAAAAGAACAGAGCAACTTCTATGGCTATGGTGGCGCATTTAGGAAGATCCTTTCGACAATAATCCGCATATTCAGTTCCTTTTTCCTTCAAGATCGAAGCTCTGAATATCACCAGACGGGCTTGGTACAGAGTAGAAGTGGAATGCCACAATATCCTCACGAATATGTGTGCTATTTTTACGAAGAAACATGTAAATACCACCCGCATCAAACAAAACCAACGATGAAAGTGCCAAATCATTATGGGCTCTCTGTCGAACGGGGTGACACCTAAACCATTTTCTTCTTCATAATTTTCAGTCGGTTCTCTACATGCTCTTATGACCGAATCTTCACAGTAAAATGAGAGTTCAAGCCTATTCTTTAAATGGTGGCAGTTCTAAGAAAATTTAACCTAAGTTTCGAAAGATATTCGATAAAAATTGCAAATCCAAAAGTATTCACATTATTTTGTCATCTACCTGTATATACTTTGTGGGCAAGACAGTTAAACGAATTTTTTCTATAGCGTTCATCTTATAATACCGTAGTCGAAAAAGCTTTCAACTGTCACAAGTGTGAGATTCGTTGGTCATATCAAGAACTTTATGCTGAATGAAAATTATCACATGCACAATGTTTCTGGAAAAAATTCAAAACTTGCAGCAATTAGCTCAATAATGACTCCGTAAAATTATATAAACTACTAAATTCCTTTACAGATATTTCCACATTCCATGTATATTCATAAAGATAAATATATTTCGAAAGGTTGCCCCGAAATATATCCCGAAAGTTTATAATAGAACATTTTATTTTATTCCTTGCAGCATCTATATCGCTGAATTAATTTCCAAGAGCGGTTACTTTTAGTTATGTTAATTAGTGTTGTTAACTTTGCACTTAACGACTTCCGTAATGGCTCTAGTGGTCTCAATTATTGCCAATGAAAAGCAAAATGTAGTTTTTTTTCTATTTTATGATATATTATTATTTTTTCTACTAATCGCATTATCTAAAGTTGCATGTGTTAAACTACGACAGTTTATCTTTCATGATATTCTACATTGCAACCATTTTGACTTACGCTAGTTATTCTCAGTTTATAGTATTCTTTTAGATCGCACAGATAGAGCAAAATAAGCAAACAAAGACAGAAATTTAAAAAAAAACGTAAAAAGAAAGTAAAATAGAAGGCAGTTCTGAAATTCTAAGAATTTATTTCACGGCCGCCATTACTAAAGAGAAGAATATAACTGAAAAATTTAAATTTGAAAATTAAAACGAATCTGAAATACAGTAAAATGCCATTAAGAGGTCATACATTTCAGCTCCAAATAATATCACGAAAGTTTGGGGCATAGACATGATGTTAAAATAATCTCTAGGGGTGTCCACTCAAACTCCTCTGATCGGCCAGAATAGTCGCCCGTTCAACTTCAACGAAATACATTGTCTTCGACTGTCTTACCTTGGACCTTTTATTAAGAGAAAAGCGAGGGAAGAAAGTAAACAATCCATATGTTGTGAATTTTCAGCCCAGCAGATATAAGGAAAAATAAATATTTTTACCGATTCCTTAACAATTGCCGATCAAACGATTAGGATTTTTTTTTTCAATTGAACGAAAGTGATCTCCGAAAAAGCTGAAAGTCCTTAAAAGAAAAAAAATCTGAAATAAAGAAATAGAATTCTAACCTCAAAAAAAAAGAGAAGCTGAAAGAACTTTTCAACTGAAAGAAAGTTTTCTTCGGAAAAAAGCTGAAAATCTTATCAAAGCCCAATTATACCTCTTTCCAAAAAAAAATTAGAGTTTTTTGAATAAGTAACATTCGTATTAGATGATTCATAAATTTGCTTTAATAGAAAATTCGAATTAAGTTTTGTTTAAATTCGGAATTTGAACTTCCAAACTTGAAACCCCTTTATTGAAGCCATTCCTCTGAACCGAAAATTATCCTTGGAAGGGGAGGGAACGGTTGTGTAAAGGTTTCACTGCATTATATCTTTTTTTATTTATTTAGAAATTTGACATGTTTCTTTTAGATAAGGTGACCAATCGCCCTCCCTTAGGAAGGACAGTCATTATTTTGTTAGTTCTGTTCTCCCCCGAAAAGTGTCCTCCTTTTGTATATTTGAAATTAGGAGACTGAATGTATATTTAAATTCTAAAATCTATGCAATGGGCAAATAAAGACGTGGAAATTGATAAAAGATGGGTGGAAATATCCAAACAATTCAAAAATGTACATATTCTATGTGAATTTTTTTTTATTATTGTCGAACTTACGTTTTACTGCCCTGGAAATAATTCAGCAGTAGAAAGATTTTTTTTGAATTTCTAATGATTATTGAACCTGTGAAAAATGAAGACTGAATGTTGATACTCTAACTGCAATTAGTGTTCCTTAAATTTTAATCCTTATTTAACTATTAATTTTTCTCTTATCACCTTTATAACCGGGCCTTTTTGGGGGCGATACGACATGAATTGGACTTTTCCAACCTGGGTGGTCATTTACCCCACCCCTGCAATAAACGTCCCTTGAGACGCACGGAAATGAGCTGTGTTTGGCAAGGATAATTGGACCCCCTACCGCGCTTATCTTCGAAGCGATCTCAGAACCTTACCTCCCCTGAAAAGAAGCCAACCGCCCCAGACCGGTCTTTGGCGATGTTAAGGGGAAATTTTTAAGCCGCCTGGGATCGCCTCGCTCGGTGTGAGATGGTATAACCATATGGTTATAGTTGCAGGGGCATGGAGTGGTGTTATGTTATGTGTTATCGGTACTATCGAAGCCAAGTCGATAGTATTGGATTTTCGGAACTATCGACTTAAACAATCAATAGTATCGATTGATTCAAAACTATCGGTAGTTTTCTCCCGAGCAATACTGTCGATAGGCGCATTTTCAGTCGATAGTTTTAAAACGATCAACTCGATACTATCGATTGTTTCAAAACTATCGAATGAAACAATCGACTGGAACTAGCGATAGTTTCTAAACTATCCACTGGAAGAGCACCCTATCGATATTATCGCCGGGGAGAAAACTATCGATAGTTTTGAAACTATCGATGTTTAATTAACACTACCTGTAAGACTTGCCTTAATATTCAATATGAAGAAATTTTTTGTTCATATATTGCTAGTATTTTGTTAGAGGATTATATATTGTAAAAGTATAGATTCCATGGAAAAGTATTCATTTAAATTATAATTAATTGCCATTTAATTGCTTTTTGCAATTCCAATTTTTAATGTCACAAATTCTTCTGTTATGCATTTATCACATTATAGTGCATTCTGTACTACTTTTACAAATGTTTCTTTTATTTATAGTACTTTTTTCAATTTATTTGTGTCTTCCTTTCTTCAAATGTAAAAAAAGTTGATCACCTTATTTTTATCATATTCGCATGCAGTTTCTTTTCTTAAACTCTCAAGTTACATAATTATGTTTTTTGATAAGGAAGACTACATTGAACACAATACATGAACATTCCATCAATTTAAAAGAGCAAAATTATTCTAGATTTAACCCAAGTACTGAGGATGGCTTGAAAGACTGACAATTTGTTTACGAAATAATTTAGTAAGTAATGCGTGAACAAATTTGGCTTAAAATGATTCACGTCTGTATTCTATTCATTTTCCAAGGATAGTTTATGGATGTGCATATAGGCATATTTATTTAAATATATCCATTATTTCAATTCGAAATTTTTCTATATAACTGATTCGGCGCTTGGTATTACTCAACGGCTCATAGTTGAGATGTTTATTTTTTTTAAAACATCTTATTTTATATCTGTGCTGGTAAGCGAAAGTTAGTGTTGAAGTTATCAGTTGAAGGCCCAGGAGAAAGACGATTAGATTCCATTTTGTCCTGATTTCGAGGTTTCAGCGCCATCCGTTAAATCAATAGCCGTAGTTATAAAATATGTATTTTGGAGACGATTATATTTCTCAGGATTCTACATTTCAAATATTGAACTGGAGAAAGCTGTCATAAATTATAGAAAAATCTGAACATCAACCAAATTTGTATCATGAAAAAGAAAATTTTCGTTCCGTACAGGCATCAATTCTGTGGTATGTTATTGCTTGAACAGATATAAGCATAATATATATAGTATTGCTTCAACAGATTTGTCTTAGAATCATTCACATCTCTATTCACTTTCCAAAGATAGGTTTTAGATGCCCATACGTATGTTTATTAAAGTATTACCACTACTTTAATTCCAAATTTTTCTATATAAAATTTTTTTGCCCTAAGAAAGACAAAACTTATCAATTTCATAATTTTCATTTTTTTTTATTTGAAGCTTGAAATTTTACATTCGAGCTGGTAAACGAAAATTAGAGTTTAAGTTATCACATGGAGGGTCGTGAAAAAAGACGAAGCGATTCCATTTCGTCCTTCTTTTGAGGTTTCAGAGCCATCCGTTAAATCAATGGACGTAGTTTTATGATATGTATTTTGGAGACGAAAATTCTCTTCAAGATTCTGCATTTCAAATATTGAACTGGGGAAAACGGTCTTAAATAAAAGAAAAAATTGTACGGCAACTTAATTGGCATCATATAAGAGAAAAACATCATTTTTGTGGTTTAATATTTTAAGAACTTATCAAAGAAAAAATCCAAATTTGCTGAATCTTTAATTCGTAAAGATTAAAAAAACTGTCCCGAAGTGCACACTCCCCCACAACCTCTGTAGGAATTTTCATAGTTCTATGTCCAGCGGTCTGAGCTGGCGAGTTCAAACGCACACACATTCTTCTTTCTTATTAGTAGATATAGATAAATATGCTACAGCTGTAATAGCTAAATGTTTCAGACAACATGGTTTGCTGTATTGCCTCATTACTTGAATAAAATAAAAGAAAATCATGTTTAATATTGTTAGAAAAAGATACCGAAGTTCGTTTCTCGGGTTCGGCAAACCACAGTAGACAGCGAACATGGAAGTTCAATATACAGAAGCCTCGATTTTCCGAAACTAAATCGTGAAAAGTGCCGTTTGCGATTAAGATGCGTTGTGTAATGCCTATCCCAATGGTGGCGAAGCAATGACCCGCGAGTCAAGCACTGACCTACTAAATTTATTGCTTTTTAAATGACCAACGCGTGGATTTTTATTAGCCTATTTTTTATCATAAAAGAGAGAAAAGACAAACGAAAATACAAAAAATTAAAGATTTCTATAAAAAATTAAACGATTTTCTATCCTGTAATTACATCTGTTAATTACTCAATGAAGTTGTCTTTTTTACACTGTTCATTCAAATAGTCAGTGCAGAGGCGCCACTGGGCAGGGCGCCCTGGTGCGGTAATGCACGGTATCACCCCACTCAAATGATTTTTTTGACATCGAGCTTTATTTTTTGATCTTCTCTTTGAAAAGTACAAGTCTTAAGACAGAAAGAAAAAAGTAAATTTTTTCAAGTATTTTAAAATTTAGAACAAAAATAAAATGTCGTCAACTGTCAAGTCTTTATGTTATCAAATTTGCAGAGTTTCATAATTATTGGCACCATTTTTACCGCACATATCCTTTTACAAGTGATGTCACTAACTAAGCGACCCACGAGCCAATATTAAATAAAATAATAAAAAATGACCTACTTCTCAAATAGGTTCGTCTACTGGCCCATCAAATGATTACAGAGACTCTAATACAGAACAAGTTTAATATGAATTTCAAAAATTCTTTAAATTCTGTTTTAATTGAGCGAAACGTTTCTAGCACGACAAATATAAAATATCATCCGATTTGGTAAAAAACGTGTAACATTTTTTTGCTTCGTAATCCCTGTAAGTTTTGTCCTTCCTTGAAAAGCGTTCTGTAACATAATTTAGTATGGAATTATTATCTTACAGTGTATTCTGTATTATTATTGCAATGATTAGAATATTTCTTTACTTTACGAAATTTTTTCATCAATTTATTTGTGTACTCCCTTTCATTGAAAAACGCTTGGTCATCTTACATTTCGCTTAACTGCTTTCTCGGCATTTATGGAAAAAGAAAATATACGAGGCGTGTCCGGAAAGTAAGTACCGTTTCAGTCTACCGCCACCTCATCGCTAGTGTCGCAGTTCCGCGCATGTGCACACGTGTCTCTGGTTCATCGTCTGTCCACTGACGCCATTGCAGCCAGATTGTGTTGTGTTTACATGTGTTGGTGATCGTTCAAAATGTTTAAGTCGATTGCCGAACCCGCCGACTGTGAAATGCGTTCTGTAATATGGTTTTTGAACGCAAAGAAAGTTAAGCCAACTGAAATTCATCGACAACATGTAGAGATTTATGGTGAAAATACAATCACTGATGGAATGGTTAGAAAGTGAGTTCGACAATTTAATGATGGACGCACCAATGTTCATGACGAAGCACGGAGTGGGCGACCTTCTGTTGTCAGTGATGGTTTGGTTGCAAAAGTGAATGAGAAAATTCGTGAAAACAGACGGTTCAGAATAAGAATGCTTTTTGATGAGTTTCCACAAATTTCAAAAACTGTTTTGCATGAGATTGTCACAAATCGCTTAAATTAATTCAAATTGTGTTCCCGTTGGGTTCCGAAAATGCTTACGGATGTCCACAAAACGAAGTGACTTGACAGTGCTTTGAAATTTCTTACCCGATGCAGTGAAGAGGGCAATGAATTCCTAAACAAAATTGTGACCGGTGATGAAACTTGGGTTTGTTCTTGAATTTGAAGCGTGATTTTAGAGGTAGGCGCTTTGACAGCGATGACGACGCAAAAAACGATGCTCAGCATTGGCTGTCTTCACTGGCGGCATCTTTCTTTGAAGAGGGTATAGACAAGTTGGTTTCTCGCTATGACAAATGTCTGAACAATGGTAGTAACTATGTAGAAAAATAGTTTACGAAATGCTCTTTCATGTAAAAATAAATTTTGTTTTGAAAAAACATTTTTTATGCAAGTTTTTCCAAAACGGTACTTACTTTCCGGACATGCCTCGTATCATGGCAGTAGTTCACTGAAAACGGAAAAGTAAACTAAACCAGCTTCAAAGAAGTCAGTTGAATACTAAAAGTGCCAAAGGATGTATGAGCAAAAAAATAAAAATTCGCTTTTACACAGCAATTCTTAAAAATACGGTGAAGGTGAAAATTGCCCTGTATTCCTCGGTGTGGTTTTAAAGATCGTGTAAAAAGTGTTTTCCCTAATAGGGTGATCGAAGATCTTGTTAAGGTTTCCCAACATTTCTCCTTTTGACATTGAGAAGGTTCGTCACTTTTAGTCCTCAACTCATGCTAATCCAAAACTCATAAAATGAGTTGAAACCAGTGTATATTTTTCGAGAAGGAAATTGGAAGTGACGTCACTGTTCTTCAGTAAGGCAGCATGCATTTAGATTACATGCGTAGTTACCGTTGTCATGTGACTCTTCACCCGACTAACATATAATTTATGACTTATTATTAAGGACGATAACCATAAATAATAAAATTTTAAGTTTTCTGTGGGTTTTATGAAATCAATAGGATATTGAATATGAAACTATCGGAGTTATATCTCCTCTGCGTTTGGAGTCCAACTTTGTAAATGTAGTGAAAACAAATTATTTTGCATTTTGGGCCTGTTCCTTTTCACCGATTTGGTCCAAAATATCCAATCCAGTATTTGGTTAGATTCAAGAGTTGACTGCAATATAAGATTTAACACAAGCTACAAACTACACAAGCATACTGGGAGCAATCTCTGATTTTACAGATAAGACCTCACACCAAGTTATATCTATAAATGGCTGACTGGGCCTCAAAACATTGATAGCCAGGAAACAATGAATGTCCATTCACATCCACAAGGCTATCATTTATTTAATATCATCATTATAAGGAACAGAAAAAAAATCCAAAAAAATATATGAGTTAAAAATAATAGGTGCATCTATAATTTTTGCAATATACCGACTGCCCACAAATGTCTTCTCTGAAAAACCTAAAGACCTCATCAAGCACCACTTACATCTTTTGTCAAAGAAAAACAGTAGAGATTTTCGAATAAAGTAAATTTCTTATTAGATGATTCATAAAATTTGCTTTAATAGAAAAAACGAATTATTTTTTTAAATATGTATTTTGAACTTACAAACTTCATACCCTTTTATTGCAGCCATCAGTATGAGCCGCCAGTTTTCCTTCAAAGAGTGGAGAGACTACTGTATAGAGGTTTCATTTTATTATATCTATTTTTTTATTTATAATATGACATGCTAATTATCTAAAATGTGGCATTCTACTCTTATATATAGTGATCAATTCTCCTAATTTAAGGAGGGCAGTCCTTATTTCGCAATTCTGTTCTCAATCAAAGAGTGTCCTCCTACATGACCTCCTTTTCGATATTTGAAATTAGGAGACTGAACATATATTTCAATTCCGAAAAATTATGAAATGGACGGAAATATTCAGCCTACTAAAAATTGAACATATTCCATGTAAAAATGTTTTTTATTCTTGCTCAATTTACGTGTTACTGCTCTGAAACTAATACAGCAGTTTAAAATGTTTCTTCTATTGCTAAGTTTTTTTCGACCTGTGAAAAATCAAGACTGAATGTTGATACTTTAGCTACAATACTTGCCATAAAATTAAATATGAATGATATTTCTTGCTCATATATTTCTAGTATATTGTTAGAAGGTGATATATTGAGAAAAATATTCATTCCATAGAAAAGTACTCAATGAATTAATAACTAATAAGTATGTTAGCATAATTAGAATTTTAAATGTTAGAAATGTTTCTGTTATCTATTTATCATATTATTCGCTCAATTTCTTTTCCAAAACTGGCAGTTTACACAAAAAAAAACTTGACATTTGTTATAAAGGAAACAGCATTGAGCAACATTATGCAACACAGAGGGCAATTATTCTAGATTTTACGCTGGTATGCGGCTGATTTGGAAGACTAATATTTTTTTACGAAATAATTTAGTAAGTGTTGCTTGAACAGCAATTAGGATAAATTTTAGATGTGCATAGACGTGTTTATTAAATATTTACCACTATTTTATAAAAACAAAATTCTATATATATAATTGTTTGAACCTATTAGCATTAATGTGTTAATGCACTGTTGATGATCTTTATTTAAAGCTTAGAATTTTATATCTGAGCTGGTGAACGAAAATTACAGTTAAAGATATCACTGTGAGGGTCCAGAAAAAAGATGATGAATTTACGTTTTGTCTTGCTTTTGATGTTTCAGCGCCATCCGTTAAATCAATGGACGTGGTTTTCTGATATGTATTTTGAAATGGTTAGGACGGTAATATTCCTCATGGTTATACTTTTAGAATATTGAACTGGGGAAAATTATTTTAAGATTAGAGATTAGAAAATTATTTTTCAGGAATTATATTTTCCGAACTTATCAAGGTGAAAACGCGAAATGAACATACTTCTGATGAACATACTAATAGTCCCTGGTCCTAATGGTGAGCTCGCGCTGCCATCTTGGATTTCATCCCCACTTTTTAAGTTTTTCGTTTCTTTAAAGAAGTTGTAACGATAAAAGATAGTTTAATTAAAAAGACTACTGAGATTAATTGTGAATGAACTTGAAATTTCGTAGAGATCCGAACTCTGTAACTACATTTTATTATCATCGTTTACGCTCACTGATCTAAATCTAGCTGGTCTAGAGGTAATGTACCGGTTTGGTATGTGGAAGATCCCTCGTTCAAAGCTCGCTGCAAGTAGATGTGTACAAAAAAATAACAAATTGTTACCCAGAAGTCGGAATTAAGGTATTAATATCTTTCCATGTTTCTAAAATGTATTTTCAAAATATTCATTATATTATTATATTATACAATATTCTATATTATTATTCATTTATAGTACAATATTATTTAATATGGTATAATATTATACAGAATTATAGGGCATCATCCAATATTATGAAAAAAACATTGTGCAATATTGAAAAAGTCTTACGTTTTACACTGTTTCAATATTGGGAAAAATATTGTACAATATTACTTTTTCGAATTTTATGATATAAGACAATATTATGTGCTACCTGGGAAGGACTCGATTGACAGTTCTCACATCACCCGTTCACCAGTGCAGGGAAGACTGAGCAAGTGGCATATTTTGCCGACGCTTTCGAACTCAGGCATATGCAGAATAAATTCTCTTCTGGTTTCGTCAGTCCTGCTGCCCTCTGGTTGTGAACATGCAAAATGATATTATGTGGACGGGATAAAACTGAAAAACATAGTATATATAATTTGCATGCCAACTAATACACTTCTGCCGGGAGCACTGAGGTGAGAAAAAGAACAGAGCAACTTTGCCGGCGCTTTCAGACAGATCCTTTCGTCATTAATCTGCATATTCAGTTCCCTTCTTCCTTGAAGGTTTAAGCTCTTAATATCACCAGACGAGTATGCTGCAAAGTAGAAGTGGAACGCCGCAATATCCTCCCGAATATCCGTGCTGTTTTTACGAAAATACATGTAAATACCACGAACATCAAACAAAACCATTGAACCAAAGTTCCAAATCATTATGGGCTCTCTGAGAAACGAGGTGACACCTAAACCATTTTCTCCTTCATAATTTTCTCTTCGGTTCCCTAAATGCCCTCGCGACGGAATCTTCACAGTAAAATGGGAGTTCAAGCCTATTCTTAACATTGTGGAAGTTCTAAGAAAATTTAACCTGCCTTTCGGGAGATATTCGTAAAAAAGTACAAATCCACCTATATATACTTTGTGGAGAAGAAAAACAAATGTAATTTTTCGATAGTGTTCATCTTTTAATGCCGTAGTTGAAAAAGCTTTTAATTGTCACAAGTGTGAGATTCGGTGTTAATATCAAGCACTTTATACTGCATGAAATTTATCACATGCGTAATTTTTCTGGAAGACATTCAAAACATGCAGCGTTCAGCTCAATAATGACATTGTAAAATAATATAAACTAGTAAATTCCTTTACTGATATTTCAACATTCCATATATATTCATAAAGATAAATACATTCCGGAAGCTTGTTCCGAAATATATGCCGGAAGTTTATTTCAACATTCCATATATATTCATAAAGATAAAAACATTCTGAAAGCTTGTTCCGAAATATATGCCGGAAGTTTATGATATAACATTTTTACACAATTCGTTGCAGAATGTATATCTCCAAATTAATTTCCATTAGTGGTTACTCTTAGTTAAGTTAATTAATTACTTAACGACTTCCGTAATGGTTCTAGTGGTCTCATATATTGCCAACAAAAATATGTAAAAGCATACCTTTTAAATTCTTCTTTATCCAACACTTTACTAACGAATAAAGTAACAGAAAACAGTTATTTCTCAATGCCCATCAATATATAAATCTTAATGAGAAAACTATCTCTCATGCTATTTGTTTATTAGATAATATATTATGATTTTTTCTAATAATCGCATGATATAAATTTGCATCTGTTAAACTAAGAAAATAGATTTTTCATGATATCTATATTGGAACCATTTTGATTTACGACAGTTATTCGCAGCTTATGGGATTCATTTGAATGTCAATTATTTCTACATTCCATAGATATTCATAAATATAAATATATTCCTCAAGCGTGTACTGAAATATATCCCGGAAGTTTATGACATAACCTTTTTTTTATTCCTCGCAGCATGTGTATCGCTAAATTAATTTCTATTAGCGGTTAATGTTAGTTGCGTTAATTAGAGTTGCTAACTATGCACTTACCGACTTCCGTAATGCCTCTAGTGGTCCCAATTGTAGCCAACGAAAAGCAAAAAGTAGTTTTATTCTATTTTATAATATATTATCACTTTTTCTACTAATCGCATGATATAAAGTTGCATGTGTTAAACTAAGACGATTTATTTTTCATGATATTCTACATTGCAACCATTTTCACTTACGTTATTTATTATCAGCTTATGGGATTCATTTAGATCGCATAGCTAGGGCAAAATAAGCAGACAAAGGCAGGAATGAAAAAAACGAAAAAAGAAAGAAAATTAGAAGGCAGTTTTGAAATTCTAAGAACTTTTTTCACGGCTGCCATTCCTAAAGAGAAGGATATAACTGAAAATTTAAATTGGAATATTAAAAAGCATCTGAAATACAGTAAACCTTCAGTAAGCGGTCATCCTTTTCAACCCCCACTTTTATTTCCTACGAAATTATGGGGCATAGACATATTGTAAAATAATCTCTAAGGGTGGTTACTCAAACTCCTCTGACGGGCCAGGATGGTAGCCCGTTCAAATTCAACGAAATGCATTGTCTTTGTCTATCTAACCTTCGACTTTTTATTAAGAGAAAAGCAAGGAAAAGAAGCAAACAATCCATATTCTCAAAAACAACACCAGATATCAGATCGAAATTAAACATTCCTTTCCTAAAGTGAAAATAAAAGTGAACTTCAGTTTCTACCGGTATCGGTCATTTGTGCCTTTCAGACGCTAATTCGGTCTCTGAAAAAGAAGGTGCTGATATGGCTTGCATAATCAATCAGCTAGTGAAATTTCATCCCAACAGACATAAGGCATAAGGCAATATGGCATTACCGATTCCTTCGCAATTGCTGATGAAACGATTAGGGAATTATTTTTTCAGTTGAAAGAAAGTTATCTCCGAAGAAGCTGAAAGACCTTATCAAACCCCAATCATATCTCTTTAAAAAATAATTAGAGATTTTTTCAATAAAGTACCTTCTTTATTAGTTGATTCATAAAATTTGCTTTAATAGAATTGTATAAATGCCATTTAAGTATTGTATAAATACGTAATTTGAAAATAAAATCTTGAAACATCTTTATTGCCTCTGAACCGCCAATTTTCCTTTGAGGGAAGGTCACCAGCTGTGTGAAGGTTTCACTGTATTATATCTTTTTTATTTATTTAGAAATATGAAATGTTACTGAAATAAGATGACCAATCGTCTTCCTTTAGGAAGGACAATCCTTATTTCGTTAGTTCTTTTCTCCCTCGAAAAGTGTTTCCTACTTGTCCTCCTTTCCGATATTTGAGATTAGGATACTGAATGTAAATTTAAATTCTAAAATCTATGCAATTGGCAAATAAAAAAGTTGAAATTTATAAAATATGGGTGAAAATAGTCAGCCTATTCAAAAATGAACATATTCTTTGTGAATTTTTTTTATTGTTGTTTAACTTACGTTTTGCTGCCCTGGAAATAATGCAGCAGTAGGAATGTTTTTTTTCAATTTCTAATGATTTCTAGACCTTTGAAAAATGAAGACTGAATTTTGATACTCTAGTTGCAGCACTTGCCGTAATATATTTCCTGTATATTGTCAGAGGATTATACATTGTGAAAATATTCATTCATTGGAAAACTACTCATTTAAATAATACTTAATTGGAAAGTAAGCATAATTACAATTTTAAATCTTACAGATCGTTTTTTTACATTTATGGTATTTTAATTCACTCTGTATTGCTTTTGTAATGAATAAAATGTTTCTTTTTATTTACAGTATTTTTTTCAATTTATTTGTTGCATTGTTGTTTTTTCATTTTTTTTTCAATTTGTTTGTTTTCGTTATAAAAAATTGTCACCTTATTTTGGTCGTATTTGTGCAGCTTCTTTTCTTAAACTGTCAACTGCCATGCTACACAAATATGTTTTGTTATAAAGGAAAGTACATTGAACACAATACATGAGCATTCCATCAATTGAAAAGAGCACAATTATTCTAGATTTAACGCAGGTAGGAGGCTGACTTGAAAGATTGACAATTTGTTTCCGAAATAATTTAGTAAGTATTGCTTGGACAGATTTGCCTCAGAATCATACATATCTGTATTTATTCTATCATTTTCCAAAGATGGGTTTTAGAGGTGCATAGACATGTTTACTAAAGTATAACCACTATTTAAATCGAAATTTTGCTATATAGTATATTTTTCGCTTTGGATTACTTCAAAGTTCAAGTGTGCAACGAATATTTCTTTTCTTAAAGCATGGAATTTTAGATCCGTGCTGGTAAACGAAAATTAGAATTGAAATTATCATATGGAGGGTCCAGGAGAAAGACGATGTGCTTCCATTTTGTCCTGTTTTTGAGGCATAGACAAGGAGAATCAGAGGTCTCACTCCTCAATTTGATCAGCTATTTCGATACCCGCCCCGTTTCAAACGGAACACCAAGGTCGCCGCCGTGTTAGTTTTGTTCGATGTCGATCTTCATAAGAACAGGTAATTTTAATACATGTTTCCTAACTTATATCAAAGTAGATTTAAGTTAATCTAAAATTTGTAACATTTAGTTTCACTTTTGTAAATAAAATAACAAAGTTTAATTTTTTTCCACGCTGACGTATTCTGGTTAATTCGTTTGTTGGCCACAGATGGCGTACTGTCTAAGTGAAGTGCAATGTTAAAAAAGTTGCCATTAGGGTCTATGGGAGGGAGACCTCTGATTCTTCTTCTCTGTATTTTGAGGTTTCAGCGCTATCCATTAAATCAATGGACATAGTTTTATGATATGTATTTTGGAAACGGTTAGGACTAGTGTTCCTTTTCCCCAGTGAAACTATCGATAGGTGTTCTTCCAGGCGATAGTTTAGAAACTATCGATAATTCCAGTCGATAGTTTTGAAACTATCAATAGTTTCAGTAGATAAATTTAGAACTATAGACTGAAAATGCGCTTATCGATAAGAATTCGTAATGCGCTTATCGATAAGATACCATGCTCAGAAATTATAGAACGTATGGAGGTAATATTTGTCCCCTGTTCATCTTTTACAAGTTTCAAAATATTTTATTCCCTCATTTCAACATGCATCTGAATTCATATTTAGAAATGACTTTCTAACATTCACTAAATTTTTATCAAAAATTAATATTAATTCTATTATTTAATAAGCTTCTGACCTCGACGGAATTCATTGAGTTATGTCTTTGTCAAAAATTATCGTTGACGAGACTGTTTTGTACATATTTAGCTTGTTATCAATACGCACACTGACGGACTGAAAGACAGATTTTAGGCAGAAGGATTTCTATCCAAAATTGACCGAAATCTACAATTTCGGTGCAAAGATCTATTACCAAATTTCATTTGTCTATCTTGTTTCATTTTGGGCTATCAAGTATAAAGCTTTCAGAGTCGGAAAGCTCTGAATTGCAGACATTCATCAAAACCTTAAGGTAAACCTTTTCGCCGATTACAATACTTTCACTTTGTATATACTGTTGAGTCAAATCCATCATCCGTTAAATTAAAAGGCATGGTTTCTTTATATGTATTTAGAAACCGTTAAGACGATAATATTCCTCAGGATTATACTTTTCAAACTTTCAACTGGGGAAAACGATGCTAAAATTAGATAAGAAACTGTACGGCAAAGAAATTGGCATCATACAAAAGATAATTTTTCATATGGTACAGAAATACTTTCTATGGTATAAAATTCTAATAAGTTATCGAGGAAAGACGCAAAATTTACTTAGTGTTTAATTAAAAAATATTAAAAAATAAAGCCCCGGAGTACACATTCCCAGCCATATCTATTGTATGTTCGTGCAAAGTTTCATCGCTCTATGTCCACAGGTCTCCTTGGGGAGTTTAAAATCACACACATTCTTCTTTCTTATTAGTAGAGATAAATAAATATGCTACAGGTTTTTTTTAAATAAATTTTTGAGACTTCATGGTTTGCTCTATTGTCTCAATACTTAACCAAAATAATACAAAAAAGTTATGCTTAATATTGTTAGTTATGTGTTAAAAACTAGATACCTTATTTTTCGTTTCTCGCAAAATATTAAAAATTTGAAACTCATCGTTTTTTCCCCTAGACCCTTTATTTGTTCCGGATGATTTATTAAAACTTGAAAATTGCAATACACGAAGGTAAAAGATCCAAGATTGGATTATTAATAGTTTCCGATATGATATGTATCGTATACCATAAAGAGAAAAAGGTACCGAAGTTTGTCTCTTGGGTACACAGTACACAGCGAGCATGGAAGTTCAACGCACAGAAGTTTCGAATTCTCGAAACGAAATCGTAAAAAACACCGTTTGCAATTATGAAGTGTTGTGTAAAGGCAATCAAATGATAACTTGCACTCGAAAACAGAACAAGTTTAATGTGAACTTCAAAAATTCTTTAAATCATGTTTTGAATGAGCGAAAATTTTCTAGCAACACATTTGTAAAATATCGTTCGATTTGGTATAAAATGTATAACATTATTTTGTTTCGTTATATCAATGAAAACTATCATTTTCTGCAAGGTCCTCCTTCAGAGAGGACATTTCTTCTTTTTGTAAATTCTGTTTTTCCTCGAAAAGTATTCTCTTGCATTTTTTTACTTTGCATTTATCATATTATAATGTATTCGATATTACTGTTGCTGTGAATAAAAAATTTCTTCTTTAAAGATATTTTTTAATCAATTTATTTGTGTCTCCCTTTTCACTGCAAAAGGTTTGGTCGCCAAACTATTAAATCAATTTGTTCGATTAACTAGTTTCAGGGTATTTAAGGAAAAAAATATCACGGCACTAGTTCACTAAAAATAGGAAAATAAATTTAAGGAGATTCAAGGAAGTTATTTGAATAATAAAAGTGGTAAAGGATGGATGAGCAGAAGAGATAGCGTTTACCACAGCAAAACTTAATAATACGATAAAAGCGAAAAGTAGTTAAACATCTGTGTAGTATAAAACATAGTGTAAAAAATTTCCTAGAAAATTCGCTTCTATCCATTACACTTTAGAATTAAGAATAGTAGCATAAAACAAGCATTTTCTTTCTATTTCCAAAAAATGTGTGTTTACGAAACTTGGAAAACATGATCCCTTAGATGTTATAAGCTTATTTATCGTTTCTGCTGCCATAACGTGCATCTAGACTGCAATTCCGGTATTCCCGATGATGATTGCTTTTAAGTATACTGCATCATACATTAACTGACGATCATACTCTATATCGTATATTGGCAGCTTACCAATGCTCTATCGCCCAGTACCCATGTAGCTCACTATATTTTTCAAAATTTTAAAATTGGGAAAATCAGTATTGTGTTACAATATTAAAACAGTGTTTTGTTATATTGATCAGTGATGGACGCAATATTGTACGATATAGTTAAACTTAGTTTGAATATTGTATACTATTCATTTTCCCAAAATAATAAATATTCCTAATATTAAACCTAATAGCTTATTAGAAATCGAAAAAAAAATGGTTTCCATACCGCATCACCCGTTTAAATTATGATCGACACTTTTTACTCATACGTTGCTTACACTTGAACTCGGGATCATTTAATTAACCGACCAGTCGTCCTATCCACTCAGCCAGCGAGACCTCGAACGGTAAAGATAGATTATGGTAACCATGCTTGGCTCGATACGAAGTATCATGCATCTACACGTATTATTTTGAAACAAAAGTTACTAGACAAGAAAGTAAATTTCAAACTCAGTGGTGAGTAGTTCTAATTTGTAAAAAAGCACATAAAAATTTAAAAAAACAGACATTATTAGCAATATTCATCTCTCAAACATTCTAAGAATGATCACCCGTCCTGAACCAACACTAACTTTCAACCCAGATAAGATCTCGCTTCTTGCCAGTCTTATCAGGGTTGACAAACATTCTTGACACCCCGGACTTCCCCAGTGGGGTGCGTGTTCCATCTGGTATATTGCACCAGCGACTTTATACCTCATTTACGAAAAGAACAAGATTCATTTCCCCTCTTGCGCTGAATAGCAGCGCCACCTACTTGACGCTTTTCAACATCCCAGTGACAACTGGAGAGGAATTTTTTCTCTTTTTCCCTTTTTTTTCCTTTTTCCCCCATTTCCCTTTGGAAAGCGTGCTGTTAAAACATCATTTCAAGAACAAAAACATAAAAGAGCGAATGACAACGAGTATTACACCGTTCGATTTCAAAGCGCTTGATGGACACTGCGAAATAAAGATTAGATTTATGCAATAATTTGATAAAAAGTTATTATGGTGCAAGTCGGATTGTCTAGGAATGACCAAAACAAATTGGGATTACGGGCATTAAGAGATGAAAAAATATATTTAAAAAAAAGCAACCACTGAGCCGAAACAATTGGGTTACAATTTAAATACAGCTAAGAATTCCCGTCGAGACCTCAAAAAGAGTAACTAGAAACAAGAAATGAAAAGCGGGTATGAGAATAAGAGGGTTGACAAATTTCAAAATGGATGATCAGCAACATGAACAAGTACTTAGAATTTAAAGAAAAAAAATCAACCGAAAGCCTTGCAACAGAAATTTAGAAATGTATTACTTGCACTGCAGGATATGCAGTAAAATGCCATGATATCTAGGTAACTCTTACCCCATTTGCTCGGGAAGGAATTATCTCAGCATTTTTGATGAGCACATATTCACAGGAGTACTTTTTTTGATATTTTAACTGTGATGAGCGCTAATATTTGCAAAAGACCAGAATCTTTCTATGGTGTAATCACATTTGAGTAGAAGCACCAAGTTCTGTGTAAAATATACACGTGCAGTTTTGGGTAAATGCTTGCGAACGTCGAAAAATTTGCCGTTAAACGCTATAAATACTCGCGGAAGCGCGACGGTTGATGTTCCCGTAGCAGGACAGATCTTTTACACGTCCGTACCGGTCGGAGTCAGGGTGTCGACTCTGACACTCCTAACAGCAAATCAAACAATTTTCCTTTAATTTTCTTTGTGATTTCACAACATTTTCAGATTCGCAGATTTTGCATGAAGGAAATAGGGTGTGACGCCACAGAACACAATACTACAGCAAGGCAACATGCAATTAGATGGCATGCGTGGTTATATTTGTCATGTGAATGCGAACGTCACTTCATTTGACTAACATATTATTTATTGCGTATTTTAACGGCAAGAATCACAAATAATAAACCCTTGAGTTTCCTGTTGGTTCTGTGAAACCAATAGGATAATCAACATGAAACCATCCAGAATTTTCTCTCCTTGGCATTCTCATATACTTACATAATGCCGAGAGTTTTGTGTTTGGCTTCTTATATATAGTAAAAAAAGTTGGATTTGCATTTTGGGCCTCTTTCTGCTGACAGATTTGATAAAAAATTTGATAAAAATCTAATGTGTTTTTCATAAACACCTCAAACCGAATTCCTTCTATAAGTGGCGGACTGTGTCTTAAAGTATTGATTGCCAGAACAAAATGTGGAACCATTCGCATCATTGAACTAATGCCATCATTATAATGAACAGATCAAAATTTAAAAAAATACAAGAGTTGCAAGTAATAGGTGTTCCTATAATTTTTGCAATATACAGATTGACCAAAACTGTCATAAACCCCTTAACTCCAGTACGCCTCAATGTATAGACATGTATTTTGTGTCAAGATATAGTAAAGTAGCTCTGTGCTACGCAATGAGTTCACTCACAGTAAGATCAATCACTGCGCTATCTAGCGACAAAATTTCAAGTAAGCATTCTTAATTCGAAAAGGGTGAGCGATACGGGATGAAAGGAAATTCTAAATTATAAAGTGTCATCAATTTTGTACGAAAAACATCTTTTACACTTTAGAATTAAGAATAGAAGAATAAAACCAGTATTTGCTTGGAGGCGATTTCCAAAACTGTGTGGTTTCAAAACACGGAAGAATGGCAACCTTGTGTCTTTTGTGATATTGTTAAAATATTAAAAAATTGTTTACAAAACTTCCTGTTTCCATCTCGAAGAAAGGTTAGTAAGGTTCACCCATAAAACTCCCAACCCAATTCAGAACAAAAAAATCGCAGTCATGAACAGAAATTAGCTCAATTATTTTTATGTTTCGGACTGGCCTTCCATACTTCCCGTCGAGTAGCGATGCGATCCTTTTTTCATCAAAATGGCGAACATTTACTTTCTCATTTTGAGTGGCTGAGATGTTGTACATTAATGTTCCTTAAACATCGATAAACTATCGATACTACCGAAGCCAAGTCGATAGTAATGGGTTTCCGGAAGTATCGACTGAAACTATCGATAGTATCTACTTTCTCAAAACTATCGATATTATCGACCTTTTTCAAAACTTTCGATAGAATCGACTTTCTCAAAACTATCGATAGTTTACTCACGGGAAATACTATCGATAGACGCGTTTTCACAGTCGATAGTTTTAAAACCATCAACTGGAACTCTAAATAGTTTCATATCTGTCGACTGAAACAACCGAATGGCACTATCGATAGTTTCTTAAGTATCGACTGGAAGAACACCTATCGCTAGTATCGTCGGGGAGAAAACTATCGATGTTTAATGAACACTAGATTTTTAGATGTGCATACATGTGTTTATTTAAGTATTACCACTATTTTAATAAAAAGTTTTCCTATATAAATTTTTTTCTCAGCAACACTGAAGAATTTGAAGTTTTTTCGCAGATTATCTTAATTTAAAGCTCAGAATTTTATATCCGGGCTGGTAAACTAAAATTAATTTTATCACTTGAAGGAACCAGGAAAAAGACGATGAGGTTCCATTTTGTCCCTCTTTTGAGGTTTCAGCGCCATCCGTTAAATCAACGGACATAGTTTTAGGATATGTATGTGGTTACGGATAGGATGATAATATTCCTAAGAATTATACATTTGAAATGTTGAACTGGGGAAAACGCAGTTAAAATTAGACAGAAAACTGTACTGCAACTAAATTGGTATCAAAAAAATATAATTTTTTAGTTGGTGCAGAAATCATATTTATGGTATAATATTTCCCAAAGTTATCAAAGAAGAACGCCAAATTCGCTTAATTCTCAATTAGTAAAGCTTTGAGAAAATGGCCCTGAATACACGTTCCCCCACCACCTCTATAGTATATTTGTGCAAAATTTCATAGTTCTATGTCCAGCGGTCTGTCCTAGCGAGTTCAAACGCACACACATTCTTCTTTCTTATAAGTAGAGATATATAATTATGTTACAGCTGTTTTTAAATAAATTTTTGAGACATCATTGTTTGCAATTTGCGAAGCTAAAAGTTTTAAGATTGGATTATCATAAATGTCCGATACTTTATTTATCGTATACCGTACAGAGAAAAATGTACTGAAGTTTGTCTCTCGGATTCGATATATCATAGTAGACAGCGAGGATGAAAGTCCAACTTACAGAAGCTTCGTACTTCTGAAACAAATTCGTAAAAATTGCCGTTTACGATTATGATGTTTTTTGTAATGTATATTAAAGGATTACATTGACTCGAATATACACAAGTTTCCTTTCAATTTTAAAAAATCCTTTAAGTCGGGTTTTAAATGAGCGAAACTTTTCTAGCAATACATTTGGGAAATATCTTCTGATTTGGTATAAAATGTATGACATTAATTGTTTTGCAATCCCTGAAAACACAAACACAGTCGGCGTCTTCAATAATCCTACTTTTCATGCATTTTTTCTAAGATGACAAACCATCATTCTTTAGAGAGGACAGTTCTTCTTTTTGTAAGTTCTGTCCTTTCTCGAAATTGTTCCCTTGCATGTTTTTACTATGCACTTATCATAATAACGTGTATTCTGTATTATTGTTGAAATGAATAAAATATTTTTTTACGATATTTTTCATCAAATAATTTCCGTCTTACTTTTCATCGCAAAAAGATTGGTCCCCTTACGGTTAGATCAATTTGTTTAATTTACTGCTTTCGGGGCACTTCGGTCAAGAAAATGTATCACGGCAGTATTTAACTGAAAAAGTAAAAAGAAAATAAACAAGAGACAAAGAAGTCAATTTAACATTAATATTTGTAAATGATGTAAGAGCATAAAAATAAAAGCAAAATACCGTTTTTTCACGAGTCTTGTTATTCGGAGCATAGGTCTTTTCACCACTTGTGATAGAGAGATGAACGCTGTAGAAGTGAAGGAGGAAAAGCTTCTGCACCACCTGTGATGAAGAGGAAAATTGACCTCCGGTTAACGCTACCCTTTTTTCACAGCAATACTTAATAATAATATGAAGTTGAAAAGTTCCCGGTAGGTCATTTGTTTACTTTAAAAGAACGTGTAAAAAGATTGCTAGCATGTCGTCCCTCAAGGGGTGATCGAAGAGCTTGTAACGATTTCCCAACATTTTTGTTCTTGACACTTAGAATGTTCATCACTTTTAGTCCTTAATTCATGCTCATCCAAAACTCGTCAAATGAGCCGCACTTAATTGTATGTTTAATCAGGGCCGGCCCAAAAGTTGTGCAGGCAAGCACCGAGCGTATTGGGGCTCCCATTCCTAGTTATAAATTTGAAAATTCGCGTGCGTTATATGGCTGCCGACTAGAACACAATAGACAGGAAAGTAAATCTTCAGTATATAGTAAATCTATTACTACAATTAAATCATTTACTACAGTTAAATCTCAATTATTGTAGTTAATAATTATAGATAAAAGTTTTTGAATATTTAAGAATATGAGATATATAGAATAGTGAACCACAATGATCTTTGTTTCCCAAATAGCATGTACACTTGCAGCAAGTTTGACTTTTCTTGATATTAGCTTGCCATGACAAACTTGATGCGGTAACTTCCTGCAAAGTAGAAATCATATTGACCAACCCACTTACAACTCAAGTTTGGTGTGAAGATGTAATGACGAACTTCACACCACGATTCCAAAAAAAATTTGCTGCAAAGATGGTAGCACACTTACAAACAATCATTGTCTCAGCTTTAAAAAACATCCTATTTTTAATACCCTATTAGCACAAGATATTGTACGATATCTCTGCGATGTTGTTACGATATTCTGAATGCTGTACAATGTCGTGAAAATATCGTAGGGATATTGTACAGCAACTTGTACTAATAGGGTAGCATCTCTATCTTCTATCTTTTTACTAAATATAGAACTTGTACTTTAAACAAAACTATATCTCCTTTTTCTTAATGTTGAAATTTTAACGTTTATAAACAAAATTAAAGCTGGAAAACAGTCAATGTTTGTTGAAAAATAATAGCTTACATTTTGTCCAATTTTAAAAGTTATTTCTTTTGAGCCCTAATTTCAAAATTTATTCTCCTAGCAAATTATAGTTATTAACGAAAATCGCACTCTCTTTGACTTCAATCATATTCTCAACAAAAAATTTTAAAAATTAAAGAAATCAAGATAACAGTTTAAAATAAATCGTATGCGCGATCTATTAGCGCAATCTATCTTTGCCTCTCAGAGTCTAGCTGGATGAATGGTTAGGACGAGAGGTTTAGGAAAAGTGATGTCGCGGGTTCGAGGTTGTATTCGTACTTAGTTTTTGCTATAGTTTGCGATGAGTTTGACGTCGCAAGCTGGGGACAAGTCTGACGCGTGGTGACTAACCCGTTTTCGTAAATTTGTTTCAAGCTTGCACTCTTGTCGTGTCAAATTTGTTGCAAGCTTGCAGATTTGCAGATCAAGATTGCTGCAAACAGAAATTGCTATCTGGGCATTGCGCATTTTGAGAGAAAGAAATACGTCGTGTCATCGCAGAACACAGAGTAAGAAAACGTGCAGTTAGATAATATGCTCAGTTACGTTTGTTATGTTAATTTTAGCGTCACATCACTCTACTAACATATTATTTATAGCGTATTATCAATGACAAGAACGATAAATACAAAAATCTTGATTTTTCTGTGGGTTTTATGAATCCAATTGGATATTGTATATGAAATAATAGGGGTTTTTATCTCCCTGACATTTTGAGATAAGATTTGTAAATATAGTGTAAACAAATTATTTTGCATTTCGAGCCTCTCACTGTGACCGATTGGGACCAAAATTTTATACAGATCATAGATGTTTTGGGCCAAGTCCTCACAACAAATTCCATCTATCAGTGGCGTGCTGGTTTTGAAAATATTCATTTCCAGGAAACAATGAGGGACCATTCGCATCCACAACGTTGTTATTTTATTAATGATATCATTATAACAAACATTTAAAAATTCCATAAAATAGAAGACTGGAAAACAATAGGTGCATCTATAATTTTTGCAATACACCGATTGTCCACAAATATAAGGACCCTCCCCTCTTAGTAAGATTGCGGCAAGCCATAATCATAAATGTGGTATCTAAGTATTGTAAAAAACCTCTTTGCTAAAATTTGATATCGTTTAAAGCGCTATCTAGCGGCAAAATTTGAAGTAACTATTCTTACTTCGCAAACGGTATGT